>SJYC01051327.1:0-23815 GCA_006408675.1 Madoqua kirkii | reverse complement strand
GGGGGGGGGGGGGGGGGTGGGGGTGGGGGTGAGGGTGGTGTGTGTGTGTGACCACTTGAGGACATAGAGGAGCACAGTGTCCACAGGCCAAGGAGAGAGGCCTTGGGAAGGATGCCCGGGCGTCAGATCCCAGCTCCCAGCACCCCTGAGGGTTAGCGGCCCCAGGAAACCACAGCATCAGCAAGCAGACGCTCCCCCTGGCCGCCCTTCCCCTCCACTGCAGGCAGCGTCGCCCCCAGGAACAGCAAAGACTTAGACGTCTTTACTGCTGGGTGAAGTCCAGTGCTTGTCAAGGGAAGAAGGAAACCTCTTAGGAAATTTCTTCTTGCTTTATGCTCTTGCTCAAAAGCAGAGCTGTGGCTCAGAGTTTACACTTGCAAAAGCCTGGCTCACCTCTGAGGGCATCATTCCTTCCTCATGAATAAGAGGTGGAGTCTGTGCAGACACGCCGCTGGAGAGTCTGGTACCCCCCCCCCCAACTCCGAGTGATGGCACCATCACCCCAGGGGGGGCTCTCCCTGCACCTGTGTCCTGCGCCCCCCTGAGGAGTGAGCAGGAGTAAGACACAGGCAGGAAGGGCCGGCCTGCTGTCAGCAGGCTCTGGCCCAGGTGCGTCCCGGGCCCTGTGCGTGGCAGGACCTCTGCCGCTTTCTAGGAGCCAAGCTCCGTCACCTGCCCACCCCCTACCCCGCAGCTTATCCAGAAGTTGGGAAGTTCAGGTTTTACACTTGTCTCCTTTGGACGGCAAGGAGATCAAACCCGTCAATCCTAAAGGAAATCAACCCTGAATATTCATGGGAAGGACTGGTGCTGAAGCTGAAGTTCCAGTACTTTAGCCCCTGATGTGAAGAGCTGACTCAATGAAAAAGCCCCTGATGCTGGGAAAGATTGAAGGCGAGAGGGAGAAGGGGACGACAGAGGATGAGATGGTTGGATGGCGTCACCGACTCAATGGACGTGAATCTGAGCAACTTCTGGAAGCCTGGTGTGCTGCAGTCCATCGGGTCGTAGAGTCAGACAGGACTCAGCGGCTGAACAACACCTTCTCGTGAGCTCTGCAGCCGAAACGTCCGTGTGTGCAGTTAGCTGAGCTTTAAAATGTGCCCGACTTACGGGGCGCAGCAGGCGCCACGCGCCTCAAGAAGCGCCCACGGGGCTTCAGCTTCCAAGAAGCTTGAGAAAAAGACGCGACAAGAGATCGAGAACTAACTAATTGAATGACAAGTAACAAACTAGACTCTTTATGTCTCCTGTTGTCTTTGAACTGTGCAGTTGTCAGGAAGGTCTATAAGGGAACATTTCCATGCGTTTCTCAGGACAGGTGAGATCAGTCACAGCTCCAGCCCTGGGTACCGACAGTGGTTCACTCTAGTTCTCCAGCCCCGATTCCTCCACCACAGTTCACACCCGTCAGCCGGGGCGGTGGGGGGTGGGAGGCTGGGAGCACGTGTGTGCATGTGTGTGTGTGCGTGCGTGTGCGAGTGCACAGGGGCCTGGGGAGCAGGGGACCCAGTGTAGCCCGAGGTCCATTCAATCAAACGTGACTCTTACTCGGCTGGAGAGGCGAACCCCATTTACCAACCAGGTGAGCAAGTGACCTTAACCCCGAAAGGAGAGAAATTCGGTTGTGGGTCAGCGGACAGTCGCTCCCGGTGCTTGGATGATGTCTGTGATTTGTGGGTGTGGAGGGCGAACTGTGTCTCCGGAAGCTGTGCACCTCCTCAGCCCCAGTCCTGGGAGGGAGCCTCCCTGGCCGTGGGGTCTTGTGGGGGATCCAGGGAAGAGAGGCCACTTGGGGGCAGGGTGGCCCTAGTCCTAAGAGGAGACCCCGGGGAGGCGGCTGGGCAGAGGCTGGAGGTGGCGCCGAGGGCGGGGCAGAGGCTGGAGGCGGCCGAGGGCGGGGCAGCCCCAGGCGCGGGACGAGGAGGGACGCGCCCTCCCTGGGAGTCCCCAGGGCACGCAGCCCCGCATCATCCGGGCTCTGAGCTCTGGCCTCAGAGCCGGGAGAGGACCCCGTGTTTGCAGCCCTGGTCTTCAGTGCCTGGTTACCACTGCCAGCCCTGAGTCTCGACGCCAGGGCAGAGGTGCCCACGGCCTGGGAGAGAGACTGCAGCCAGCCGAGGGCGCCCGCCAGCCGGGGAGGCCAGTCCTGCAGAGGGATGACATGGGACACGGGCACCAGGGCTGTTAACAGGGTCCCACGTGGTGTCGCAGGGGCGTCAGAAGCCCATGGCCCCAGTGAGGGCAGACTTTGTGGGCCATCTCAGGGCCTGGGTGGGGCCTCGCACGGGGCGGCGCTGCGCCCAGGGGTCTGGGGCCCAGGTAAAGAGAGGGCGGGTCCGCTGGGCCCACAGGGCCTCTGACCTCCCTGGATGCTTTCAGGACCGAGCTCCTGCCTAGGGCTGCGGCTCCAGCACCAGCTGCCCTTCTGCTCAGACGCGGGTTTGCACGTGATGGCCGGCGAAGCACAGCCTGGCTGGGCCCAGACACGCTGCGGAAGGGGCCCGGCCCCGGGCAGACGCCTGCGTGGGGCTCCGCTCCTCACTGCAGGGAGCCGTGGGCCATCTCCACAGAGCAGGCCCGCGCTGTGGGCGCCGGTGTGGCGCTGGCTGTGTATCTGTTTTGACATGAGATTGTTTTAAATTTGGTGTTTGATTATATGTAGTGTTACATTGATTACTAATTACTTCATATGGGTGAACACAGCTTTTAATTTTTTTTTGAACTCATGGATAAAGCAGAGGGGAAGTATTCAAATCAGCAGGTAAGGGCTGCACAGCTGTTGCCTGGAGACATGGCCTGGGATGTTCACAGTTAAAGGCTGAATGTGCCCAGGCGGGCGTCCACCTGCTGCCCCGGGGTTCGAGGTCACTCTGCCCTGACCAGGGGTGACTGAACTGCCGCGGAGCGTCAGACCACAAGCTGGAGGCACCGGGTGGTGGAGACGCAGGCAGCTTCACTCCTGAGCTCACAGAAGAGGAGGGACCGGCTTTAGCTCACGTGACCCAGCACAGCCTGGGGATCACCCTGGAGGGGGCAGGTCAGAGGCAGGGGACGGGCCCCCCACGGCAGAGAAGCCATCCACTCAGAGCAGCTCCCCGCCACCCCAGCCCTGGGGTCCCCAGGGAGGGAGGGAGGCTGTGAAGGCGCCGACCTGGGGGGGGGGGAGCAGGAGGCAATACCAGCAGCCTGCCTCGGGGACTATGTCCCCCCAGGATGGACAGAGCGGGGTCCTGACTCCCAGGATTTCAGGACACAACCTTTACAGAGGAGTGTGCGGACAGTCGCTCCCGGTGCTTGGATGATGTCTGTGATTTGTGGGTGTGGAGGGCAAACTGTGTCTCCGGAAGCTGTGCACCTCCTCAGCCCCAGTCCTGGGAGGGAGCCTCCCTGGCCGTGGGGTCTTGGTGGGGGATCCAGGGAAGAGAGGCCACTTGGGGGCAGGGTGGCCCTAGTCCTAAGAGGAGACCCCGGGGAGGCGGCTGGGCAGAGGCTGGAGGTGGCGCCGAGGGCGGGGCAGAGGCTGGAGGCGGCCGAGGGCGGGGCAGCCCCAGGCGCGGGACGAGGAGGGACGCGCCCTCCCTGGGAGTCCCCAGGGCACGCAGCCCCGCATCATCCGGGCTCTGAGCTCTGGCCTCAGAGCCGGGAGAGGACCCCGTGTTTGCAGCCCTGGTCTTCAGTGCCTGGTTACCACTGCCAGCCCTGAGTCTCGACGCCAGGGCAGAGGTGCCCACGGCCTGGGAGAGAGACTGCAGCCAGCCGAGGGCGCCCGCCAGCCGGGGAGGCCAGTCCTGCAGAGGGATGACATGGGACACGGGCACCAGGGCTGTTAACAGGGTCCCACGTGGTGTCGCAGGGGCGTCAGAAGCCCATGGCCCCAGTGAGGGCAGACTTTGTGGGCCATCTCAGGGCCTGGGTGGGGCCTCGCACGGGGCGGCGCTGCGCCCAGGGGTCTGGGGCCCAGGTAAAGAGAGGGCGGGTCCGCTGGGCCCACAGGGCCTCTGACCTCCCTGGATGCTTTCAGGACCGAGCTCCTGCCTAGGGCTGCGGCTCCAGCACCAGCTGCCCTTCTGCTCAGACGCGGGTTTGCACGTGATGGCCGGCGAAGCACAGCCTGGCTGGGCCCAGACACGCTGCGGAAGGGGCCCGGCCCCGGGCAGACGCCTGCGTGGGGCTCCGCTCCTCACTGCAGGGAGCCGTGGGCCATCTCCACAGAGCAGGCCCGCGCTGTGGGCGCCGGTGTGGCGCTGGCTGTGTATCTGTTTTGACATGAGATTGTTTTAAATTTGGTGTTTGATTATATGTAGTGTTACATTGATTACTAATTACTTCATATGGGTGAACACAGCTTTTAATTTTTTTTTGAACTCATGGATAAAGCAGAGGGGAAGTATTCAAATCAGCAGGTAAGGGCTGCACAGCTGTTGCCATGGAGACATGGCCTGGGATGTTCACAGTTAAAGGCTGAATGTGCCCAGGCGGGCGTCCACCTGCTGCCCCGGGGTTCGAGGTCACTCTGCCCTGACCAGGGGTGACTGAACTGCCGCGGAGCGTCAGACCACAAGCTGGAGGCACCGGGTGGTGGAGACGCAGGCAGCTTCACTCCTGAGCTCACAGAAGAGGAGGGACCGGCTTTAGCTCACGTGACCCAGCACAGCCTGGGGATCACCCTGGAGGGGGCAGGTCAGAGGCAGGGGACGGGCCCCCCACGGCAGAGAAGCCATCCACTCAGAGCAGCTCCCCGCCACCCCAGCCCTGGGGTCCCCAGGGAGGGAGGGAGGCTGTGAAGGCGCCGACCTGGGGGGGGGGCAGCAGGAGGCAATACCAGCAGCCTGCCTCGGGGACTATGTCCCCCCAGGATGGACAGAGCGGGGTCCTGACTCCCAGGATTTCAGGACACAACCTTTACAGAGGAGTGCAGTCCAGGGAGGTCACCGGGGTCGGCCTGAGCCCAGGCTCCCCGCAGGTGATGCCCCCACGACTCATCTCCCCCACGGCATTTTGGGTGGGGACTTGGGGGGCGGTGGGTGTGGGGGCCCCCGGAGGACCTGCATCTGTGGGCAGGAGACGGGAAGCCAGCCCTGGGACTGACCCTCTAGTGGACACACTTCCAAGTGACGGGCCCTTCAGCTAGAAGGCAGAGCTCAGGACAGTTCTAATTTCAAGACAAGCCTGGATTCAGGGACCGAGGCTCAGTCTCTGGAGGTGATGCCTGGAGGGGCGCTTCCGACATCAATCCCCTGCACCCGGCTCCCCACCCGGGGGTCGCCTGCCTCCGTTTGGCAGAGTGGGCACGTGGGTGCCAGGGACACTCATCTCCCGGGGGCTGAGCCCAGCCACACGGCCGCTGCCCTGAACAAGGCTGGGCGCGCCCCCTCCAGTGGTCTTGGCGTTCTCTCGGCAATTCCAAGTCCTGGGGCTGAGGACAGGAAGCGGGCTTCTGGAACACCGCGTTCCGGGGGCTCTTCTGAGCATCTGCAGAGCTCGGCTTGACATCAACACTGCCTTCTGATCCAGGCTGCCCGGCTCCGGGGAGGAGGACCCTGAACCAGCTCACAGACCACTGAGACACGCCTGCTCCCGCATCCCAGGGGGAAGGTCGCCCAGCCTCAGCTGAACCACAGTGCGGCCCCGCAGGGAGACACGCACCAGGCACTGTGTATGCAACGCAGCTGACAGGTCAGAGCCGGCTGGCGGGGGATGCCCCAGGCACCCCATCTCACATGACTGTTCACCCTGACGCGCACCAAAGCCGAATGCGTCTCCATGGCAACTGCCTCGTCACATGGCACCTCGCCTGCTTTAGACCCCGGGAAGCACGCAGAACCCCTGTGGACACACGCAACGGTGACTCTGCATAGCACCTCGGAGGGAAAGGATGCCCTCTCACACTCAACTCGTCTCTGCCGCGGTGCCAAGTGCCGCTAATCATCTCCAGCATATTTTCGTCTGAGTCTCTTCACTTTTGAGAAATAAGAAAAAAGTATGAGAAGCCCTGGTTAAGGCTGTGGAGGGGACGCTGCGCTGAGCTCCGAGGGGCCCGGCCAGCAGAACCGGGGACCCGTCATGGTGGAAGGGACCACATGGCCACCCCCGAACTCTGACCTCTGACACCGCGCCCTCAGCCTAGCACTGGAATTCTCACGGCAGCCTGGACGGACCGCAGCAAATGTTTCAATGCAATTTTATGTAGATTTTCTTTTTCAAACATAAATAGGAATATTTACAAGGCTAAGGAGCCTTTCTTGGGATGACACACATTTTACACTTTGAAAAAAAAATCAACTTTGTCTGGAAACACAGATTAGAATAAAAATTAAGTGACAGGCACAAGAATATAACTTGAGGAAGCAGAGCCCACGAGGACAGGCATAGGGCAGGGCCCCCAGCAGCCCGAGCCCCAGGTGGCTGCCAGGGTCCACCCTCCAGCATCTGGTCACAGCCAGACAGGGAGGGGGAGCCACGGGGGTGAGAGCGGCCCCGCCAAGCAGCCCTGAAGTCTTCAGGGTCCAGTGGCCACCTGCTGACACCCAGCATCGTCTCAAACTCGGCTCACAGTCTTTACGCAAGACGGCCTGCCGGCTCCCACACGTCCACCTGACTTGTGTGAGCACTCACCCTCAGCTGTGACCGGCTTCTGCTTCACACACTCTGGAGCCTGCAGCTCCTCTTGTCTCACAAGACCCACTCCCCCCCCGCCACCCCCAGTGCCACCTGTCACTGCTCCCCACCTGCCCGGGCCCAGCTGCGGCCCCTGCAGGCCGCTCCCACCCTCTGCCGTCCACACACCCCCAGGGTGCTTCCCCTTGGGTTTCCAAACACGGGCCTCAGTCTAAACCCCGGACATTGTGACCACTTATCACGTCCTGCCTACGTGTCTATACTAACACACAGCACCACAGATATGAGTGTGTGAGGACTCGAGTCACCTGGAACGTCCTCCACAACAGCTGGGAGCCACACTCAGCACACACGTGGTGGCGTTTCCTCTCGCGTCCTCGCTTATTTGAAAGCAAACATGTACTTAGTTACTTCGGTTGCCAGCTTTTTCTTTACTAGAACTATAAGAAACGGTATCAAAGATGAAATGGCAAATACCTACACACACATCGAGTGAGTGAAGTCGGTCAGTCACGCCCGACTCTGCGACCCCTGGACTGCAGCCCGCCAAGCTCCTCCGTCCAAGTAATCCTCCAGGCAAGATTACCGGAGCGGGCTGCCATTTCCTTCTCCGGACACACGGAACTGACACCCATCTCCTGCTTCGACTCTCAGCCTGCAGTGACGTGGGTGCAGCCACCGTGGGGTGGGGGCCCGGTGAGTGTACACGGCATCGCTGGGCCCTCACAACTTCCTGTGAATCTACAACGATGTCAAAATAGAAAGCTACAGATGATCCTGACCGAGATTTTGGAAAAGGCGAGAGCCGGCTGCGACCCCACCATTCTAGGGGTGACCTCACGGCTGCTCGTGCTGCCCCAGCCCGAGTCCACGGCAGTTCCCACAGCTGCGCTGAGGTTCAGAGCTGTCGCGACAATTTTCGTGAGATAATATGACAGAATCAATGATCTTCCTAGGGTTTTACACCTAGGTCAGTTTTGGTATTTCCAAAGCTCTGTGTTTCCATTTTCTTAGCGAAAGATGTTTAGTTGTGTCCGACTCTTCGTGACCCCATGGCTTATACAGTCCATGGAATTCTCCAGGCCAGAGCACTGGAGTGGGTAGCCTAACCCTTCTCCAGGGGATCTTCCCGACCCAGGGGTCGAACCCAGGCTCCCGCATTGCAGGCGTATCCTTTACCAGCTGAGCCACAGGGGAAGCCCTTCATTTTCTTGCCTGGTGCATTATCCTCATAAGACAAGTTTTGGGGGTGTGAGGACTCACTGAGCGCAAGGACCTAATTAAAGTGTCAGATCCCCACTGTCCTGCAGCTTCCTGAGTCAAGTGGAACTGGTAGCACTTCTGATCTCTGTTAAAGATCTGAGACTATTACCCACCAGTCACCGCTGAAACCACATCCAAGGATGGGGCTTCAGACCAGCACTGGGATGTCCCCAGCGCACGTGCAGGCTCTGCTCTCCAGGGTCCTCTGCCGTGTTCCCACCCCCACAGCTGCCCCGGGGCTTCCTGCATCACCACGAATTTATCCCCCGGAGAGCCGTCCCCGGGCAGCACAGCCACGAGGCATTGCTGTGATGAGCACCTTGTCACTGTGGGTAGCAACCGTGCACCTGTGGGTACTGAGTGTGCACCTGTGGGTACTGACCACGCACCTGTGGGTACTGCCTGAACACCTGTGGGTACTGAACGTGCACCTGTGGGTACTGACCGTGCACCTGTGGGTACTGACCGTGCACCTGTGGGTACTGAGCATGCACCTGTGGGTACTGACCGTGCACCTGTGGGTACTGAGCATGCACCTGTGGGTATTGCCTGAACACCTGTGGGTACTGACCATGCACCTGTGGGTACTGACCATGCACCTGTGGGTACTGCCTGCACACCTGTGGGTACCACCTGCGCATCTGTGGGTACTGACCATGCACCTGTGAGTACTGCCTACACACCTGTGGGTACTGACCATGCACCTGTGGGTACTGACTGTGCACCTGTGGGTACTGACCGTGCACCTGTGGGTACTGACCACACACCTGTGGGTACTGACCACACATCTGTGGGTACTGACCACACACCTGTGGGTTCTGACCATGCACCTGTGGGTACTGACCACACACCTGTGGGTACTGACCATGCACCTGTGGGTACTGACCATGCACCTGTGGGTACTGCCTGAACACCTGTGGGTACTGACTGTGCACCTGTGGGTGTTTACTAAGCATGATGAAGTGCCACTCCATTCACACGTGAAAAGTGACCCCTGGGGGTGACAGCTTCCCCGTGGCCTGAGGCCCACATGGGGCTCTGTCCGCACTGTCTTCTCAGGGCAGGAGGTTGGCCCCACATGCCTTCTTCCCACCTTGGCCAGGGCTGTCAACATCAATCCATCCCCAAGTCCAAGCGGACTGGCTGCAGGGTCCCAGGGGACTCGGCTCAACACTACCCCCCCACCCCGAGGCTCACCGTGCCCCCGGCCGGCCGGGCTGCCGTTCTCTGGCTGCTGAGCAATACCCAGTTCCTCTCAGAGACTCCATGCACCTTGGGCTTTCCCAGCAGCCACTGAAACAGCCATGTCCTCCTACAGATGGGCAACGCTGGGGGCGCTTCTGGGGGAAACTACGCCGTTCCTCAAATTACTGTGGCGTGCCCCTGAGCCACCCGCTTGGCCTCCCATGATGACTGTGGGCAACCGCACACACCTGCCAGCACACACAGCACACAGCTGAGTCACGTTAGGCATCGGGGGAGGAGCGCGGCCACAGCTTCACAGCCTCTCAGGGTCCGTGGAGACCGACACGCGCTTGGCCGCAGAATCCCTTCTCTGGACAAAAATCTTACCCAGGAGCTGGAACGGTGACCGACGGGAAGGAAGTGCAGCTGGGCTGAACTGGGGAGTGGACAGCCGCCTGCCCCGCCCTGCAGAGCTCCTGGAGCCCAGGCTCTGAGACACCCCCAAATTCAGTTGCACCCTCTCAAGGACGAGTGGGGGACCAGGACATGCCCCCGACATGCCTCCGTGGCCGAGGGTGGCTCCAGCCTCACCCACCCCTTTTCCCTGAGGAAGGCCCAGACCCTCCGGGAGAGATGCTCTCTGCAGAGACCCACCTGGTGTCCGCACCCCACCCCCCGACCCAGCAGAGGCAGCTGGTCTACCCACAAACGTGGGCCTCTCCCCGTGTGCCCTGGGAAACTCAGACCAAGTGAACGTGCTGCTCCGCTCCCGCGCGCCTTTGTCAGTGTAACTTTTAGGGCGGGGGTCCTCGGGGGGTGTGGGAGAACCCCTCCTCCTTTTCCCACAGTCTGCGAGGAGACAGCCCCCCTCCGCCTGGCTCTGCCCCAAGGCCGCGGCCGGGGCTGTGTCAGGGCGCCCGCAACGGCCCGCTGAGGCACAGGCAGGCACACTGCTAATCGCACTGCATTTACAACACTCGAGAGCCAGGAAGCCCCGGGTTCTTTCAGACACGCCACGCAGGCCACTCTCACAGAAATGCTGGCTTGGAGACAGTCATGCAGATGATTTTTCTTCCAAATGTTTGAGGGTTTTTTTTCTTGGTAATATCATAATTTTCCCTTAAAAAAAAAAAGCATGACTTTATTCACTTGAAAAAACGTGAAGACATTCAAGACAACAGAAACTAGATTTTGAAAAATGTCAAAATACCACCAATCTATCAGGATGTGTACATCCTCGCTAATCTGCTCATTGTTTTTAAATTTTGTTTTGAGATATTTCCATTTGGCTTAAAAGGCGTTAATTCCGCTCTCTGTCATCGCATGTTGAATCAGCATTTACATCCCGTAAATGCTGGCAGATTTCTAGGAATCAAGACTCTGCTCCACTTTCCAGAGTCAGGAATTAGCAGAGACATTCATATCAAATACATTTCAAGGAAAATCAGAAGCATCAAAATCAGGCTCAACACTGCACGAGACAATTAAAATCAGAAAAAGAAACACTGGCTTCTTATATGTATCTGCATTTGCCCCTCCTGCGCCCGCTTCCACGGTCCAGGGCCCACCCCACGCACGCACACCCCCTTCCCTCTACCCAGCAGAGCTACATGGGACCGGGGCTCGGGGCCTGAGGGCCCATCAGAATGACCTCAGCAACCGCAAAGGCGGCGGCAGCACTGCCTCTGCGGATGAGAAAGGACGGGGCCTGGGAGCCGGGCTCAGAGCACCCCGTGGCCGCGGAAGCCCAGGGCCCCGGGAAGACACGGGCGACTCGGGGAGAGCCAGGGCAGGAGAGCCAGCCGCGGCCGCGCTTCAGCCCCTGGACGGCACGCGCGGTCTGGGATGTGGCCGCTTCCTGCCCCTGGGGAGGGTGAGGTCAGGCTTCTGGCCGCTTGAGGAGCAGAGAGGAAGCAAGCAAGGACGGAGATGAGGACCGGTGCTGAGGGGCTGGGGTCTGCTCTGCCCGCACCCACACCGTCCAGGCGGGACCCCTGCCAGCTAGTGGAAGGGCACCCTGAAACGGGCAGGGGCTCCCCTCCGAGTGTAGGTTGTCATCTCTGCAGACAAGCCAACAGTGACTTGGGCTCCCCTTGTGGGGTCCCCCAGGCCCCAGAAAGCGCATCACCAATTTCTGCCATGAGCCGGGGTCTGGGGCAGGCCAGGTGTGTGGGTGGGGAGAGCTTTAGGGTCCTTGCTTCACACAGCCTTGGGGACTCCTTGCTGGTCTCTAAGGACAGAAAGTTAGGGCTGGTGTCTGTGCATGCCTGGAGGGTGGAGAACGGGCCAGGTGGGGTCATCGTCACAGGATGCCGTAAGGGTCGTGGCCTCAGGGAGACTCCCAGGGACATACAGATCCCATTCGAAGACCCCTCGGTGCAGCTGGCTTCAGGAGGAGGCCAGGCAGGAGGACAGGAGGACCAGAGGCCACGCTCAGGACAGTGACCACTGCTGCTGACCACTGAGCTCCCGGGGCCGCAGATGTGCACCATCCGGGGGATGCTGGGGGCTGGGCCGGGCCGGGTGTAGGAGTGAGCGGGTGCTGATCTGCCAGTATGAGGCGTCCAGACGCCTTTGCACATTTGGGGGAGGAAGAAGAAGGCAGGGAGCGGCAGGGAGGCGAGAAGGCCAGTGTGCCGAGAGACTGGCGTCCAGGGAGCTTTCGCTGTATGAGCTGGACACGTCGGTGCACGCGTCCGTGCCGACAGGAGGAGCCAGGGAGCAGTGACCGCGTGGGAGAGCGAGAGGGCAGGATGGGGCGTGGGGGGCACGCGGTTCACAGGCGGCGGGGCCAGGGGGCAGGGCGGGTCTCTGAGCTGTGACACGGGCGTCAGATCACAGACAGATGGCCCTGCGTGCAAGCTGGGTGTGTGCCCGCCAGACCAGGAGCAGGGGGCGGCGGTCAGCACCCTCTTCCGAGACCTGTCCCTACAACCTCTAGTCAGCAGTCCACAAGGTGGCAGCTCCCCGCCACCCACCCAGAACCACAGCAGACCCTGGCTCCACACCCCATCTGGGTCCTTCCTCCCCTCACCCCATCCAGGGCGGTCTGCCACCTCCAAGGAACACGCTCCGCCCACCGCACAGGAGGGAGGGAGCGCCTGAGCGGCCTCTGACTCCCAACGCTCTGGGCCCTCGCCCGAGGTGGTCTGGGCCTGCTCCACCACTGCCCGGGCACCAGACACCTCCTGCAGAAAGGACACCCTGCAGAGGCTGGGAGCCGCGGATCAGAACCTTTCATCTGGGCCCGGGTCCTTCGAACCCTCTGCCTTCCGGCTAGCAGTCACTGCACCCCTGAGAGTTACAGATGGTTTTGGGGGCCCACAGACCCCTGGTGTCCCCTCCCCGTCACCGATCGCCAAGGTTGGGGACACAGGGACTTCGAGGCAGGCCCCCTGCAAGGTACCCTGCCCGGTGTCTGTGGAGCACAGAGCCTGCCTCTGTGCCGAAGCAGCTGCTAAACACGTTCTTATTTCAAGAGCCAGGGCTCCGGCAGGCCTTGGAGTGGCCACGTGGAGGCTCAGCCTTGGGGACTCCTTGCTGGTCTCTAAGGACAGAAAGTTAGGGCTGGTGTCTGTGCATGCCTGGAGGGTGGAGAACGGGCCAGGTGGGGTCATCGTCACAGGATGCCGTAAGGGTCGTGGCCTCAGGGAGACTCCCAGGGACATACAGATCCCATTCGAAGACCCCTCGGTGCAGCTGGCTTCAGGAGGAGGCCAGGCAGGAGGACAGGAGGACCAGAGGCCACGCTCAGGACAGTGACCACTGCTGCTGACCACTGAGCTCCCGGGGCCGCAGATGTGCACCATCCGGGGGATGCTGGGGGCTGGGCCGGGCCGGGTGTAGGAGTGAGCGGGTGCTGATCTGCCAGTATGAGGCGTCCAGACGCCTTTGCACATTTGGGGGAGGAAGAAGAAGGCAGGGAGCGGCAGGGAGGCGAGAAGGCCAGTGTGCCGAGAGACTGGCGTCCAGGGAGCTTTCGCTGTATGAGCTGGACATGTCGGTGCACGCGTCCGTGCCGACAGGAGGAGCCAGGGAGCAGTGACCGCGTGGGAGAGCGAGAGGGCAGGATGGGGCGTGGGGGGCACGCGGTTCACAGGCGGCGGGGCCAGGGGGCAGGGCGGGTCTCTGAGCTGTGACACGGGCGTCAGATCACAGACAGATGGCCCTGCGTGCAAGCTGGGTGTGTGCCCGCCAGACCAGGAGCAGGGGGCGGCGGTCAGCACCCTCTTCCGAGACCTGTCCCTACAACCTCTAGTCAGCAGTCCACAAGGTGGCAGCTCCCCGCCACCCACCCAGAACCACAGCAGACCCTGGCTCCACACCCACATCTGGGTCCTTCCTCCCCTCACCCCATCCAGGGCGGTCTGCCACCTCCAAGGAACACGCTCCGCCCACCGCACAGGAGGGAGGGAGCGCCTGAGCGGCCTCTGACTCCCAACGCTCTGGGCCCTCGCCCGAGGTGGTCTGGGCCTGCTCCACCACTGCCCGGGCACCAGACACCTCCTGCAGAAAGGACACCCTGCAGAGGCTGGGAGCCGCGGATCAGAACCTTTCATCTGGGCCCGGGTCCTTCGAACCCTCTGCCTTCCGGCTAGCAGTCACTGCACCCCTGAGAGTTACAGATGGTTTTGGGGGCCCACAGACCCCTGGTGTCCCCTCCCCGTCACCGATCGCCAAGGTTGGGGACACAGGGACTTCGAGGCAGGCCCCCTGCAAGGTACCCTGCCCGGTGTCTGTGGAGCACAGAGCCTGCCTCTGTGCCGAAGCAGCTGCTAAACACGTTCTTATTTCAAGAGCCAGGGCTCCGGCGGGCCTTGGAGTGGCCACGTGGAGGCATCTCGCCCTGAGCCAGGAGCGGGTAAATAAACGCCCTTAACGGTTAATTACTGTCGCGGCGGGCGTGAAATCAGGGATTTCAGATGCGTGCGCACAGACTGGCTCCGAGCCTGCTGACTCAGGACGGGGACAAGCACCCCAGGGCGGTGCATCCGCGGCGCACAGCGCACGTTTCATTAACTGCCTGTGATTGGCTCGGCCCGCGCCAGGGCTCCGGGGCTGAGTGCCTTTGGCTCTAATTGCTGATGGAGGGCTCAGTCGAGTGCCTACTTATGTGGCCGGCGCGGCGATGCTGGGACTCGAGGCCTCCGAGGCCTCCGAGGGTGTTACGTCTATGCACAGGTGCCCGCTCTCTCCGCCCCGCCCCAAGGGGTCTGTAACTAGGGAGACGGAAGGGCCCCTCCCACGGGAAGAAGAGAACTTTCCTGCTGCAGGCCTCACACTTGAGTCACTGGAAGAAGGGAGGTTGCTCTCCCAGAGGCTCCAGCGTTTTCTCTGGGAGACACGGAGCACAGTTTCAAAGGCAACCAAACAGCGTCACATAAGCCGGGCACCAAGCGTGAGCACCGCCCCGTCCACCGGAGGACCAGCCCGGCCTGCCCTCCGGCCTCCGCGCCGACCCCGCTCGGCCAGGGCCTGCCAGTCGCCCGGCCACGCAGTCACTCACCGAGCCGACTCCGGCCTGAAGAACCGTCAGCCCAGACATGGTGTGCAGTCTCTCCCTGTTGTCAGCTGCGGGAGAGATGTGGAGGCAAGAGGTTAGCGAGGAGGCAAGCGCCTTCTCCAGACGCCCGAGCACCCCTACCACCCAGCCCCACGGCCACTGCCTGCCTGGTCAGCCGTGGACGGCTAGCTGTGGAGGAGCCTGGGGTGCAGACCTGGGCAGGGGGCTCCCCACCCAGGGCAGGATGTGGGTCCCTCCCATAAACCATCGGCATAGGAAATTCACAGCATCCTTATGGAGCCTGGACGAGAGACGGGAGGCAGGCCTGCCACCCGGGGGAGACCTGGTTTGCACGACAGGCGGGTTGCAGGTGTGTAATCACTGGGAAGAGGTTCTGGTCCTGAGGCTTGTGTTCACAGACAGACGCACCAGCCCGGGGGCGCGACTGAGCCTTCCTCACCCGCTCCCAGAGCTGTCTACCCCTCTAGAGGGCTCCTACCCCCGGCAGAACATCCCGTAAGGACCCATCTCCAGCACTACCCTCGTCCTAGTTTGCTCCTGACTTAGAATGAGCAAGACTCTCAGAGAATGAATTACCCTCCGTATCAGACCAAGTGGAATGGGCCCTGGAAACAATTAGCCTCCGGAGACGAAGCTCAGTTAATCCCGACACCGGCGCAGCAGGCGCACGGTCCCCACCTCCTGGAGAGGGAGTGTGTCACAAGGCAATTGACCTTGGCTTACGATTCTGCGGGAATATTCTTTCGGATAAAGCCCATGTCATTTTGGAAATGAAAATCAGAAGAAATAGAGTTTTATTGCAAACGCTAAGAAGGAAGAGTGTGTTGCAGTTGTGATTAATGCGGAATGAGACAGCAGAGCAGCAATCACTCTCACTGACTGTGAAGCACCTCCGTGCGTCTTAGGTGACGGAGTCGTATCTTCCAGAGGGACACGCACCGAGCCTGCCACGGCCGCCCCCCCGGCCTCCGGGGCCCTCTCCTTGTCTGGCAGAAAGTTTTCCTTTGAACAAATGAATGGAATTTCTTACATTTAGGTAATTATGGGAGCCCTGGCGGAGGCGGACGCAAACCCAGGGGTTACTGCACAGCCCTTTAAGAGGCTCTAAGCTGGGGAGGGGGCGGCAGGGTGGTGAGGGGGCAGCGGCTCAAAGGTAAGCCTTGAGTGGAGGATATTCTTTAAGAGATAGGGTATAAAGCAATGGATTTTAATGTTCTCCTGTGAACAAAGGAGGCATTTTACTGAATGACAGGCTACTTTGGGGGGATAATAGTGAGTCTTCAATAGGCTGAGGACACAAAGCGCTGAAGATGGAATTATACGTGCTCCACTGTTGCTGCGGAGAAGGGACAGGCGTTCGAGGCACAGGGTGAAGAGCCAGCCAGGCAGGAGGGCTGCGCGCCCAGCCCGGGGTCCACACACCTGCCAGGAAGGGCCGGGGGGCACTCCTGAGGCTTAGCCGCCAAGGATCCTCGCCATCCTCAAGTGTGCCCGCGGAGAGCCCAGGGGGCCAGCCAGGGAGCCTGGGGACTCAGCCTCGCACTGACGAAGGGCTGGTTCTGCTGAATGATTTTCACTGGGAATGGACACAGCACTCAAGGGGGCCGTCCCTGAGTCTGTCCCCCAAACATGCTGGGTCCAGTCTGTCCTGCAGGCAGCCGGAACATCCAGGGTCTGCTGGGAGGGGCTGGACGTGGCCCGGTCCCTCCAGCATCGGCCAGAGGGACCCCTGCCTCCCCGACAGTCCATACCAGCCACGGAAGCCCCAGGAGCGTCCCCGGCTCTGCAGGGGTGACGGGTCAGCAGGGCAGGGCCCCGTCCCTGCCTCCTGGGTCAGGACGCACGTCTGTCCCTGCCCTCTTCTGATTTAAAGAGTCTGCTCCATCCTTCGAGCCTACTGTGGTCCTCACATGCTGTGGGGTGTTAACACCCCTCCGTAAGTGGGCCTCGTCCAAATAACCACACGTGCACACACCACAACGCACACACACACATGGGTACGCACATGTGCACACAGGGCATATCCTGAGGTGGCACCCTGCGGGGAGGACCACCCACCTTCGCTCGGCTTCACGCTAACCCACAGACTCTGTTCTGTGGCAGCCGTGGTTCAGCGAGTGGTGAGTCTGCCCCAAACACCCCACACCGCCCGCTTCTGTCTTGTTGTCCAAGAACAGCAGGAGCTGCCAGTGCCCCCCTGAGGCTGCCCACCCCTCCCGACAGGCTCTTGTGCAAACAACACGTGGGGCCTTCGCCGGGATGCTCACAGGGCCTCCGGAGGCCACGGGCACCTTCTCCGCATGACTCCAGCTCGAGTCCCAAATCACGCTGCCTCGAGCTGGACTCCGGGGCCACCTCCAGCACAGCTCCAACCTCAGCCAGAGAGCAGCAGCGCCCCGAGGCGCTGCCTGGAGTGGGGGTCCACTGAGAGGCCCCCAGGACCCCGTCTTCCCGCTCTCAGCCGAGAAGCCTCCCAGGAGACAGTGCGGCTCCCGGCCACACGCATGTCCCCTCGGCGGCTGGAACACATGCGTCTATGGGACCTAAACACTCTTCTTCAAGTCTCAGGCTCTTGTGCGGCCTTCTCAGTCCTGAGCATCAAGTCCTTTTCAACAGAGCCTGTCTCCCTTTTGAAATCTCTCACCGGTGGGGTGGCAGCCGCACACAGGCTCTGGGTTGGCCCCTTTCTTCCAGCCTGTGTCAGCGGTGCCGTTTGTATTAGGCTTTAACGTCCATTTATTGTAGCTCTGCTGCTGAGTCGCTTCAGTTGTGTCCGACTCTGTGCGACCCCATAGACGGCAGCCCACCAGGCTCCCCGTCCCTGGGATTCTCCAGGCAAGAACACAGGAGTGGGTGCCATTGCCTTCTCCGAAACATAGCTCACGTTGATCTAAAGGGCCAGGAGGCCGTGGGCCTTCAGCGCGCTCTGTCACGCCGCAGCCGCCCCGAGTCCCCCTGCCTTGTTCGCAGACGGTCAGCACCGTGTCCACTTGCCTCAGGGCTTCCTGCCCAGCTGCATGGACCTCGTCTCATGCGGCCCTTCTGCCGAGTGGAGGGGATCTCGTGTGTTCACACATCGTGTCCCTCACCCAGACGTGTGCCTTGAGCTCCATCAGGTGTCCAGACCTGGCTCCCGGGCACCGACCCCCATGTGCCCCCTGCCCAGCACCCCCTGGAGACACAAGGGAGACCAGCTTCACCCTCCACGGGGCGTGGAGCTCATCTCCACTCCCAGGTGGGGCTGGAGCCTTTTGAGTGGACAGAGGAGCCCTGCTGGGCCTGGATGTCCTGCTGGACGTCGGCTCCGGGTTATTTTTATGGCCAAACGTGGACCCTGCGCTGGTGGGTGTGAGCGCCAGCAGGCCAGGACGCAGAGACTCCGGGAGACGCTGCTTTAATAAAGGCGAGAACAATGCATAAAGCCCATTCTTATCTTCACAGGAGACAAAAAGGGTTTCCAAACACAAAAAGAAGTCCTTTAAAATTAAATTCGCTAGATGAAGGATATGCAAATTACCTGGAGGAGCAGAACCCCACAATGTTCTCAAAACTCCGCAATAGCCTATTTAATTAGTATTTTAATTTATCAGAATAATTCTTCGCACTTGACAATTTATGCAGCATTCCATATAATTAAGCACGTAGCTACAGTGGAATAATTTTGCCTCCTTTATCCTCGTGATTTTAACGTGAAAGGATGTGCAGAAGTCTCTTCTCTGATCTAAATTGCTACAGGGACAACTTAATGGCAGTGCCCGTTAGAAAGCAGGAGGGGGAAGTGGGACTGGGTGGCGGGTGGACAGGGGACCCGCCGCTTCCGGGGGCGTGGGGCCGGCTTCTGGCAGAGACAGAGGGGCCGCTCCCGGGGTGCGGGTCCGCACGCCTGCGCTCGTCTGCCTGAAGAGACCCGCGTCACTGCTCCGGCTCCCACCAGTGACCTCTGCAGAAGTGAACAGCCCAGAGCATCTGGGACACTGAGTGGACCCATCGCCCGGGACCAGCCTTGCCGAATCGGCACGGCCTCTGGTCAGCAGCCTGGGGAGGGACTGGACCTTTTAGAGATGCCAGCTGCTCAGAACTTGCTGGGCGAAGCTAGGCCTGGGAAGGGGGCGGATTGGTAGGAAAGTTGATGCCACAGTTCTGGAGGGGGAGCCTGGCCTCCCCCTCGGCTCTGAGCAGGGGGCCCAGGTGAGCAGCAGTCCCCCAGGCCCCAGGGGAGCTGTGAGTCACAAGGCCCAGCCCTGGGGAGGCCCTCCTCCATCTCGGGCCCAGCGAGGCACAGGCTGGGGCCCAGCAGCGAGTCCACCTGCAGACCCCAGGGCGAGGGTCGGGGCCCCGCAGGGCGCGAGCGCGGGTGTGGGCCGTCAGCAGGGGCCGCCTGGCCAAGCTGGGGAGGGGCCACACCCTGCTTGTCCTGTCTGCTCATCCCAACCCCACAAGCCTTTGAGCTGGGGAGGGTCTGCATGTCAAGAAAGAGAGCCGGGGGGAGAAGACACATGTTAACTTGTCCATCCTGCCTCTCAGCCAGAAAGCAAAGGCTCTTGCCTGTGGGCTGGGCCCGCTCTCGTCTCCAGCATCTGGGTTTGCGGTTCTGCAAGTTCTGCAGGGCCCTGTGGGCCGTCACGCAGTCTGCGAGGCTGGGAAGCGTTTTGCGACCGGAAGGGCATCTGTCGGTTTCTGTGTTTGTCGTTCTGGGTGGAACATCACACATCATGCCCTGGCTCATCATACTGGCAACTAGACGGATGTTGAAGTTGAACTTCACACACTATTTTTATAAAATGACTACAGTTCAATTACAGTTTCAAAAACAGGATAAAAATTAAGCTTTATTTAAACATGTTAGATTTAAAGCTTTGTTACTTATTAATTATATTTTATTTTATAACTCTAATAGTTCATTTTAACTTTTTAAAATGTCTTTTTGAAGGGATATAATTTTAATTTGCAATTTCACATGTATCTTATACTTTGATGAAAACAGTTTCACATTTTATACATGTGCAATTACAGCTGGATTATTTCTGTCGAAAGCACAGATTCTTTGAAGTGATTTCTGCTGCTTCTCACTTATTTGGCTGCAGCAGGTCTTGTGACATCCATACACTTTAGTCGCAGCATGTGCGATCTGGTTCCCTGAGCAAGGACTGAACCCTGGGCCCCTGCACTGGGAGGATGGCGTCTCAGCCACTGGACCGCTTGGGAAGTGCATAGGTTTTGTGAAAATCTTTTTTAAACAACGTTATCAGTGATTTTGCGAAACAAAGGGAAGGAAATACATATCTAAATAAATATGCTATAATTTAGGAAGTGTATGTCTTTGAATCATCACACAAAGTTCTGTATAGTCGAAGCTATGGTTTTTCTAGTAGCCAAGTACAAATGTGAGAGTGGGACCATACAGAAGGCTGAGCACCAAAGAATTGACGCTTTTGAACTGTGGTGTTGGAGAAGACTCTTGAGAGTCCCTTGGACTGCGAGGAGATCAAACCAGTCCCTCCTAAAGGAAATCAACACTGGATATTCATTGGAAGGACTGATGCTGAAGCTGAAGCTCCAACACTTTGGCCACCTGATGCGAAGACCTGACTGACTGGAAGAGACCCTGATGCTGGGAAAGACTGAGAGCAGGAGGAGAAGGGGACGACAGAGGATGAGGTTGTTGGATGGCATCACAGACTCAGTGGAGTTTGAGCAAACTCTAGGAGACAGTGGAAGGACAGAGGAATCAAGATTGCTAGGAGAAACATCAACCTCAGATATGCAGATGACACCACCCTAATGGCAGAAATCGAAGAGGAACTAAAGAGCCTCTTGATGAGGGTGAAAGAGGAGAGTGGAAAAGCTGGCTTGTAAGATCATGGCATCTGGTCCCACCAGTTCAGTTCAGTCGCTCAGTCCTGTCCGACTCTTTGTGACCCCATGAATCCCAGCACGCCAGACCTCCTTGTCCATCACCAACTCCCGGAGTTCACTCAGACTCACGTCCATTGAGTCAGTGATGCCATCCAGCCATCTCATTCTCTGTCATCCCTTCTCCTCCTGCCTCCAATCCCTCCCAGCATCAAGGTCTTTTCCAATGAGTCAACTCTTCGCATGAGGTGGCCAAAGTACTGGAGTTTCAGCCTCAGCATCACGCCTTCCAATGAACATCAAGGACTGATCTCCTTCAGAATGGACTGGTTGGATCTCCTTGCAGTCCAAGGGACTCTCAAGAGTCTTCTCCAACACCACAGTTTAAAAGCATCACTTCTTCAGCGCTCAGCTTTCTTCACAGTCCAACTCTAGCATCCATACATGACCACAGGAGAAACCATAGCCTAGATTAGATGGACCTTTGTTGGCAAAGTAATGTCTCTGCTTTTTAATATGCTATCTAGGTTGGTCATAACTTTCCTTTCAAGGAGTAAGCATCTTTTAATTTCATGGCTGCAGTCACCATCTGCAGTGATTTTGGAGCCCCCAAAATAAGAAGTCTGACACTGTTTCCATGTTTATCAGTTTTTTTCCAAAAAGCATGCTTCTGCTTTCTATAAAACGTCTTCTATATTTCATATCTCCATCTCATATTTTTCTCTGTTTCAGTCATTTCCGCTTCTATCTTTATTATTTCCTTCCTTCCACTTTACTTGGGTTTATTCTGTTCTTTTTTCTAACTTCTTAAATTAAAGACTCAGTTGTTTTTCTTTCTTTTCTAACATAGTTAATAAATTTCCCTCAGCCTGCAGATTTAAATGCAAACTCTCAGGTATTAAAACATACTTTGGTATATCTATCATGCATTAAACATTATAGCTTTAAAATTTGTATTTTGATATATATTGTTTCCCTCTCTTTCTTGCTGTGTTTATTATTTAGTTGCTAAGACGTGTCTGACTCTTTGCAACCCCATGGACTATATAGCCCTCCAGGCTCTTCTGTCCATGGAATTTCCCAGGTCTCCCGCCTTGCAGGCGGATTCTTTACTGTTTGAGTCACCAGGGAGGTCCGAACAGTTCTCGGTGGACGCAATTCCCCTGCAGCAACATAGGCAGGACACGTCTGCCGCCCAGTCTCCTCTCAGCCGCCGAGGATCGGCTGCAGGGCGGGCTCTTTGCTCCCTGCCTTGCTTGCCTTTCTCCTTGGCTACCGTTAGATCTTCGCTTTGTCTCGGGTGTCCTGCGGTTTCTCTGTTATGAATCTGCACGTGAAATTGTTTTTCGCTCCACTAGACTTCTTGAATCTGAGGACTCGTGTCTTTCATCAGTGGTGGGATTCTTTAGCCATTATATCTTCAAACACTGAAGCTTGATCACTCTCTGCCAAGAACACTTACCTTTTTCTTTTCTTTACATGTTTCCCATTTCTTTCCCTCTCTCTAGGCTGCATTCTGGATAATTCAGTCAGTTCTATCGTTTAGTTTACGAATCCCCTCTTCAATTAGATTTAATCTGTCATTAAACTCACCTCCTGTGTTTAAAATTTCTATAATTGTTTTTTTCATTTTAAAAAGTATCTTTGGTCATTATTAAGACTCTTGATCTTCAGGTTGTATTAACTTCCTTTTGTATTCCTACAAATGACTAAGATTCTTGGGTTCACTAAGAATTCTCCTAGTCCGTGTCCGAGGTTTCATTCTGACTGTGCTTGCAGGCAACCTTTCTCATGGTGTCTTATTCTCTAGCATGTTCTGAAATTCCTGTTTCTGGGGGTTTTCACTATGGGACTGCTTTGAGGACAGAGAAATAACAGTGTTCCTCCAGAGGAATGGCCCTTCCTTCCTCCAGGCTTCTGGAAACCGACCCAGTTGGGGCCCCAGTTTAAAATGAGGTGCGTGCTTTGGGTTTGTGGCCAGCAGATGGCATGCAGCCGGATGGATGCTCCCTCGGGGCTGGGTGTGCGCCCTCGGAGATGGGAGTGCTCCCGCGGGGATGGGCGTGCTCCACACCACCCTCACACCTGGTGATCACACGGGCTCAGACGGAACGGTGGGGGCCGCATCGGCCAGTGGCTCTAGGGTGGCCCCGGCGGCCTGCGTGGGCCCTCGTCGCCCTTCTGGGTTAGTCCCACCCTGGGTCTTCCTCCTGCCCTCCAGTCTCCAGGGTCATGGATGCTACAGTCCAAGTGCATCCTGCTTTGGAAAGTCCTCTCAGGATGAAGGTCAGCATCAGTGCCCCTCACGGCTCAGGTTCCTGTTTTCACTCCGTCTGCCAGATCGCTGATGTGCTTGCCGTCTTTGTAGCCTGACATGCTGGCATTTTTGGTTGCTTTCTGAATGAGGATCAGTCCCAGTACCTGGCTTTCTTGGTGCAACGATGAAGCAGGGAAATTCCAGCCGCTTCTGGGAGGCCACCACCCCTGCACGGACAGCTTCCGGTTAGCGGGCTTTGAGCAAAGTGGTAGGAGTGACAGATACGAGGCAGGTCACAGGCAGCGGGGGCGGGGCGCCGCTGCAGGTCACAGGCAGTGGGGGCGGGGTGCCGCTGCAGGTCACAGGCAGTGGGGGCGGGGTGCCGCTGCAGGTCACAGGCAGTGGGGGCAGGGATGCTCACTCGGCTGCGTCTGACTCTTTGCGACCCCGTGGACTCTGGCCCACCAGCATTCTCTGTCCATGGCAGTTTCCAGTAAGAACAATGGAGCAGGCTGCCTTCTCTTTCTCCAGGGGGTCATCCTGACCCAGATTATGTTACACTGAACACAACTACAGGTAAACACCTGATAGGTGCCCGGATTCTTCAATGTCGTGTGTGGCCTGCTGCAGGAACGCCTGTGTGGATTGTGAGGCGGGACGTCAGTAGCTGCTGCACTGCATGTCATGTGCGGAGTCTGGACGAGGTCCTTCCACCCAACCTGCACGTTCCTGAGTCTCTGTCTTCACTTGACTCGGCTCAGACAGGTGGAGTCGTTCCAGGCTCTCAGTGAGGCTGCGGGCCCTTGGCCAGGCCGTCCTGACCCCTGGCCCTCACCCCACCAGGGTCTCAGTGAGGCCGCGGGCCCTCGGCCAGGCCGTCCTGACCCCTGGCCCTCACCCGTCCAGGGTCTCAGTGACTCCGCAGGCACTCAGCCAGGCCGTCCTGACCCCTGGGCCTCATCTCTCGGGGCTGCGGGCACTCAATCAGGTCTGTCTCTTATACACATCTAAAGCATGCTTCTCCAAAAATGAATTTTAAACACACAATAATCAAATTTGTATAATTCTTAATCATAGAAATGTGTGCACAATTGGTAAAACATGTACTACAG
>SJYC01051326.1:0-12856 GCA_006408675.1 Madoqua kirkii | reverse complement strand
GGGCCTCATCTCTCGGGGCTGCGGGCACTCAATCAGGTCATCCTGACCCCTGGGCCTCACCCCTCCAGGCCCTCAGTGACTCCGCGGGCCCTCGGCCAGGCCGTCCTGACCCCTGGGCCTCACCCCTCCAGGGTCTCAGTGAGGCCGCGGGCCCTCGGCCAGGCCGTCCTGACCCCTGGCCCTCACCCGTCCAGGGTCTCAGTGAGGCCGCGGGCCCTTGGCCAGGCCGTCCTGACCCCTGGGCCTCACCCCTCCAGGCTCTCAGTGAGGCCGCGGGACCTCGGCCAGGCCGTCCCGACCCCTGGTCATCTTTGGCCTCAGGACGCCTGAGATCAGCAAGCAGCAGGTGCTCCAGCTCAGCGCGTGGCTCCCGCCCCGTCACCGTCCGCCCACAAGTGGAGGATGCAGACGGTCCCAGACAGCTGCTCGAGGGGCCTGAAGAGCAGCGGCACTGCCCGGCCTCAGGCGGAGAGCGGCCGTGCCCCCAGCCGCGGGCGCCCCAGCTCCCGGAGCAGAGCGCCGGCACACCCGAGCCCACCCGCATGGCCCCTGCGTCTCGGCGCCTGGCCTCCAGTCCGCAGTCCAGACCCGCCCTCCTCTGCCTACCGCCCCGTGTGGAGCGGAGCGCTGGACACATGCAGTCTCAAGTGCCAAGGGGGCCTCCTCGAGCTGCCCTCCCTTGGAGACGGCAGCCTGATGCCAGCCCCTGCCGTGGGTCCCAAGGAGGTCCTCTCGGCCTCGCCTTCCAGCCCCGACTGAGTGAAAAGGCTCTTATCTGCCGAGTGTCCTGTGAGGTCTCCCAGGAGAGGCTGGGCTTTGCTGGGGACGGAGCTTCATCGCAGGGTGATCACAATGACAAGCTGGTAAAAGCTATGTCAGCTTCAATTTCCAACTCATTTTTCAAATTATTTTAATTAGATATTGTTTCAATCTCACTTACATTAATTTAATATCTGATATCAACATTTCAGTTTTCAATTTGTTCAAATGATTTTTTCCAGGCTGCCTGGCTGCCTGCAGTAATTTAAAATACAATGTTTATCTTCAACAATTTTCCATGCGTGGGTCCCAGCAAACTGCGAGACCAGTAAAAGTGGCGAGGGAGGAGGGGCCTGGTGCTCAGGAGAGATGGAGGCTTGCCTTCTTGCCGTTCATCTCTAGACATTAAAGCAGGTGGAGCAAGGGCTAGGAGCTCATCATAATAAGATTTTCCACCAATTTCACTGTGTAATTGGCTTTCCCAAAGCAAATTTCAGTGAAATCTGACAAAGGTGTTTTTATTATAAGGCATCTAAACAGCCACATTCCCTCATCAACACATCTTTCTGATCGATTCTCAGCCATCAGGCTTTTAACCTGCCCCCACAGAAGCCTTCCTCCCAGAGACACTGGTGGCGCTTTCTTATACTTTTCAGTGTGTTTTCCTTCCCTGGTGCACAGACACTAGTAAAGACACGCTTTTGATAAGGTGAACGTGAAGTTAAATCAGGCCTCCACCTCACAAAATGGGGGAGTCACAGGGCCTCAAGTGCCTTCCTAAGAGGAGAAAATTAGCTAAATTCCTGAAGTTGATAATTAGAAATATGTAGATCAAAATGGTTTTTGAAAAGTCTAAAAATCATAAAGGAGTGACTATCATCTCCAACTCACTTGAGAACAATATGAACCAATACAATCTACGTGGCAGAATAAACTAAGATGGGAAGGACACAGCAAGGAAGAAGCATGAAACAGAAGTGTATCTATGCTCATTGGGACAGTCAATGTACAGAGGCTAAATTACACAAGGACAAATTCACTCAGGCCTAACTGTACGTTATCCACAGAAAACCCATCTAAAACAGCAGTTCAGAAAGAGTAAGAAAAATGAGGCAGATACAACCAAACGAAGCCGTGGTCACGGCATTACGTCAAGGTCATGTTTACCTTTTTAAGTGAGATAAGTGAGGTGGTCGCATATCGATGTCACAACAAGTCCCGGATGACGGTATAGTATTCATGAACCAGCATGTGCCAAGAAACAAAACAGAAGGCTGAAATAGTGAAGAACAGACTCCCGTTCAGACTCAGAGACGAAGCTCTGACCGACGGTTCAGAGGCCGGGAGCGGAGCCCGGCGCTCTGCCCGCACAGCGCTCCCTGGGGGCAGCCCCTGGGGCAGGCGCCATCCGCCGGCCCTGGGCAAAGAGCAGCCGGACTCGAAACTGGTCTCTCCAACCCACGGGGCGCACAGAGAGTCGTAATAACCCAATTAAAGAAAATAACTCAGGAGCATTTGGGCAGACTCCCTGGAATAAAATCAAAGTCATAACTGAAAAGATACTGGGTCTCAGAGACGGCCTTCATGGTACCCCCAGATTAAAAATTATACAACTTGCATCTCTAACCATAACCTAATAAAATTAGACTGAACAACAGGAAATAAACCCTCTAGTCAGTTGGGCAGGAAAAGCACACTCTTCAGGAACTCTTAGGTCAGAGAATAAATCAAAGCTGTGTTACTG
Organism: Madoqua kirkii; assembly: GCA_006408675.1. Taxonomy (NCBI): domain Eukaryota; kingdom Metazoa; phylum Chordata; class Mammalia; order Artiodactyla; family Bovidae; genus Madoqua; species Madoqua kirkii. The sequence continues at coordinate 10,353 of SJYC01051326.1, read as the reverse complement.
GACACAGGAAACCGTGAGGGGAGGCCCTGCAAGCGTGAGCTGTGAGGCGCCGCGGCGGGCGGGCCACCCCGCCGTCACTCTCGCGCAGGAAACGAAGAGCACAGCAGACCAGGCGTCCGGATTAAGGAGCCAAAAGTGAGGCAGCTGAAACTCGAGGGAAGCAGCAGAAACAAGTAATAAAATTACAAATTAATGAATCATACAAGGGAAACAGGACTGATGAATGAACCCAAGAGCTTGATTTTAGGGGGGAACACAAAAAACTCTACTAGACTCTAACATGGCAGTGTAAGAAATCCCTATCCAAAAATTACTAAAAATTGATAATGAAAATAACACATAACCACAGATACAGTGGAAATCTGAGAGTTGTAAGCTAATGATACCACTTAGTGTATAAAAAAATCAGAACTCATAAGGAATTGAACCATGAAGAAAGAAAATATCAGTTGCTAAACTGGTAAAGTATGAAGAGAGAAACTATGAAGAAACACAAGAGACTGTCGAAGAAGCTTCCTCCAGGACAAGCACGAGGCCCAGACTGAGGAAGCAGAGCGGCTCTGAAACCGAGCAGGTCTTCCCGGGACGGACGGCCCACCCCATGCACTCCATCTGCCTTTTCTCTGAGAAAAACTTTAGTCAAAGAATAAACTTAGGAGAAGTGAGAAAACGCGGGAAGAGGGGAAGAGAGCCAGACAGGGTGAAATTATAGGGGTGTGGCCACTGGGCGGAGCCCAGGCCCTCTAGCGCCTCCTCGGGCTGCGGATGATGCTCTGAGCCCTGTCCTTGGAGCTGTCTGCAGCTACTGACACCGCCACCAGGTGGAAGAAGTGCTGCCCACCAGCACTGGACCTCAGTCAGGGTCGAAGCAGAGGTCTGAGAACGCTGACCCCGATCCCGTCACCACCAAACAGTCAGAAGGATGCCCACAACCTGATCACACACCTCGCAGCCCTCTCCTGCACCTGGTGACTAACAGTCTTTCCCCAGAGTCTCCAGGCCTTTTAAGCACGAGCTGCCCACTCTCCTTGCCGGGCCCTGCAATAACGCCCCCTTGCCTTCACCGTCACGTGGGGGCAGCAGGGCGGCTTTACTGGGCTGGGTGAGCAGACCAAGTTTGGGTCAGTAACAGCTCTGAACACTGTGGAGTGAAGGAGCCTGCTCGGCTCCTCTCGGGGCTGCGGCCGGCAGGGGCGCCCGCGGAGCGAGTGCTCGGGGCCGGGGCCTCTGCCGGCCGAGGGCAGCCTGGGGACTGGCCTCACGGCCCCCGGCCCCGCTGACCTCTTCTGGCTTCAGCGTGACACTGCAGACAGGCGGGGCCGGTGGGGCCACCCCAGGACTGCCCATCTCACCTCTGCACCTGCAGAGCTGGACAGGACGGAGCGGCTGGCCTCGGACAAAGGGGCCAGGCCAGCTCACGGCGGGGGGCCGGCCCCTAACTGGGGGTGCAGGGCAGCCGTCAGCCATGTGTGCAGGCCTCTGCCTGGACCCACACCTCTTGCGAAAATTAATCCAGTGAGAGAAGAAAATGTAAATTGTAAAACTAAATAACCTCTAGACGGTAACAGAGGAGAAGACCTAGGTGACCTGGGGCTCAGTGGTGACTTTTTAGACACAACAGGAACAGCAAAATCTATAAATGGGACTTCATTCCAATCAGGAACTTCTGCAAGGGACCCTGAAGAGAATGGAAAGAAAAGCTAGAAAACACTTCAGAAGTCATATCTGACAAAGGAGGTATGTATATACAAAATATATACAAGTACCTTAAAAACATATGCAGAGAATTCTTAAAACTTAACAGTAAGGAAATAACCTGATTAAAATACAGAATAAAGACCTGAACAGACCTCAGCAAAGCAGCTAGACAGTAAGTGAGCACCTATGAAAAGATGCTCCACGTCACACGCCATCAGGGAAACGCAAACTGAAGCAGCGAGCCGCCACCACACGCCCACCAGGAAGGCCGGATGTGAGCCGGCCAACACCAAAGGCCGACAAGGACGCGGAGTAACAGGAGCCCCCACTGCTGGTGCGGACGCCAAACGGGGCAGCCGCTCGGAAGAGGACGGCAGCCCCTCCAGCATTCTTGCCTGGAGAGTCCACGGGCAGAGGAGCCCGGCGGGCCACGGCCCGTGGTTTTGCGGAGCCGGACATGCCTGAACACTTGGCACGAACGCACAGCCACTTTGGAAGACAGTTTTTCAATCAATTATAAAACTGAACGTAATCTTATCAGACAACCCAGCAATCCCACTCCTTGACATCCACCCAAAGGAGCTGAGCACCACATCCCTGCAGGCCCTGCACAGGGATGTCGATGGCAGCTTTATTCCCAACTGATGCTGAAACTTGGAAGCAGCCAAGATGTGCTTCCGAAGGTGAAGGGACAAGCGAACCGTGGTCCATCCAGACAACGGAGTATTATTCAGCAACTGGGGAGGGAAGAAGCTATCAGGCCATGAAAAGATGTGGAGGAAACGTAAATGCCTATTATTAGGTGAAAGAAACCAGTCTGAAAAAGCTACACAGATCCCAACTATATCACGTTCTGGAAAAAGCAAAACTATGGAGCAGAAAGACCAGTGGTTGTTGGGGTGGGGTGGGGGATGCACCACGGAGCACAGAGGCTCCACAGGGCAGGGAAAGGCTCTGCAGGATGCTGAAAAGGGGAGACATGGCATTGGACACCTCTCAAACCCACAGAACGTTTGGCACGGGGAGCGACCCCTGCTGCAAGCTGGCTTCAGTCAGTAATCAGGCATGACCTGTGCGCCAGCCAGTGCTGGGTGTTCACAACGGGGATGCTGAGGGAGTGGGGACAACCCGCCTGCACGCCCAGCGTGGGGTCAGCTGTTGGTGTGTGAAGGGCAGGCAGCCCTGGGCAGACACTCAAACATCTTAAGGACTTCAGGAAAAGGGCGTCCTCTCAGAAAAAGACGATCACCGCATAGGAAAGTCTGGGGGAATCTTGAAGAGCGATTGTTATTTTTCCACCCAACTGACTGCTGCTCGGTGTCTCAAATACGGGATTTTTAATTTTTTAAAACCAGGTGACAGGGCAGTGGGGGGCTCCCTGCAGAGGCTGAGTTCTGGCCGACTCCTCGCCCCGTGCCCTTGGGCCCTTGCACATGCTGACCTGCAGCAAAGATGGAAAAGACCTCTGGGCCACGGTCCTGCCGCACGCGAGGCCGGGGCGGGCAGCACCCAGTCACCCCTGGGAAACTGAGGCTGCAGAGGAGATCACCAGCAGAGCCCTCCAGACCCTCGAGCGTGGCCAGGTGCTGGCTGCGACGCAACCCTCTGCTCTTGCTGAAGACGGCTGCCCAGGTGCCCGCTGGGGCGCCCCCTCCCCGGGCAGGGAGCAGCACCAGCGTTAGGCTGCGTCCTTCCCTCCGAGCCTCGGCGGCCGTGCGAGGGGCTGATGTCCTGTGTGTGCCGTGCTGGCATCAGCCGAGTGGGGAAACATTTTCAATATTTCAGCTGATTGCGTCCCCGAGTCCAAACAACACGGCTCATCCACGGGTCCCTCGCTCACAAACATCCGTCTGCTCTGCTTCATTATGAGTGGCGCCACCAGAACCGGCGCCCTGGGCCCAGCTGACCCATGGTCTCCCATCACTGGCGGTTAAAACCCCTCTCCACAAAGCGCTGCTAATAAAGACCCTGGAGACTGTTGACTCAGATGGACACGCATATTTGTCTCCAGGGCCTCACGTGAAATGTAGCCTAAACGGTGTATGTTTCAATGCGGGTCTATAAATAAAACATCATTCTGGGTTTTTCATCTTTATTCCAACACGCTGCAGAGCTCAATATTAGAGCAGTTCCACTGGGAAATTCTTTAACCCCAAGCTATAAAAATCAGATAAGCCACCGGGAGCCTTCCTACGAGCCGGCGTGGGTGTAGCGGGAGCAGCTGGCGCTTCCTCACTGCCTGAGACTGAGGCAAGAGCAGCAGGGTGTGTCCGGCCGGGAGCCAGTGGGACTGGGGGGCGGGCGAGGCAAGACGCAGGCTGGACCCTGGGGAGGCCAGCGGTTCTGCGGAGGGCGGGGGAGCAGAACCTACCCCCAACACAGCTGGAACCGCCAAGAACATCATCACATCATCCCTGCAGTCCAGCTGGTCCAGACTGAGGCCAGGACCAAGCTCTGAAGCATCTGAGCTCAGTGTCTGGGGCAGAGCCAGACCTCGGCAGGCCTGACTCTCAGCCCTGCAACCACGGACAAAATGCAGAGACTTGGAGAGGCGGTCACCTCTGCAAAGGGCCCTGACACGCGGAGTACTGGGCTCCAGGCCAGTGAGAAGGGAAGTCAGAGGACAGGCGAGACCATGGCCTCTCGGCTACGGTGAACCATCTGAGTACAGTTTTGGTTCCAGAGGCATCTCTTCAGGCCCCGTGGGTCGTGGGGGGAAACCTTGTCATAAAGGCCACGTTGGAAAGAAGCGGTGGGGGGCTCAGAGCATTCCTAGTCTCGGCAGGGACCCTCCTCTCCAGGGGCAGGACCAGAGCACAGAGAGGGTCGGGAAAGCTGGGGAGCTTCCTGGGGGGCCACCCTCCCATTCGTCCTCCTTTTCCCTGACAGGGGAGCTCTCAGACGAAGCGTCGCAAGGAAGAATCCCAGGTTCGGAGCAGAGGTGTCCTCTTCCATTGAGGCTGTGAGGCGAGCGCCCCGGTGGGAGCAGCGGCTCCTCCATGACCGTGGCTCTGACCCCGGGGCCCCCATCCAAGGAGGGCCCCCTGGCCCCACTCACAGGGACATGCTTGTCGAGGCCCCGCATGTGACCCCGAGTCGCAGCCAACAGAGGTGCCCCAGCCCATGATGGCCATTTCCGTTCCTGAGCCCAGAAGAAGACGAGTGTGGGCTCCCCAGGCCTGGAGCGGTGCCCTTCTGCTCAGGGAGCCACCAGGGTAAGAAGCCTGAGTCAGGACGCCGGGCTGCACTGCCCACTCTTCAGCCGCCCAGCTGCGATGAACGACGATGGTGGGCCTCAGGCTCGCTGGGTGACGAGGACACCGCGGCTGAGGCTCGAAAGGGCACGCGCTGACGTTCACGAGCCACTGGGGGCTGGACCTCACTGCAGGGGTTAGATCTCCTCCAGAACCTTCCAGATCCGGTAAGTCTAGACCCCTGTGTCTGCTGTCAGAGCCCCGTGACATCTGCTCCTGGTGGTCCCGGCACCATCCGGGCCCGCCCGGGCTCTGCTTGGAGCTGCCGCACGGACCCGTCTCTGTGGCTGCCCCCTGGGGGGCATGTGGGGACCGCGGGTCACCCCGGATGGGGCTTCTCGAGCTGTGGGCATGCAGGGGTCACCTGTGATCTTGTCGGAATGCAGACTCTTGACGCAGGAGAGCCTGCATTCCCAGCAGCTCCAGGTCGAGGCCTCGAGAAATGAGCACCTAATCGCCCCACCAGAGCCTAAAACAATCAGGACAAATGAAGTGATGTTTTTAAAAAGGGGAAGAACATGGGCAGCTATTCAAAGTGTTCTTCATCAGATTTCCCTTATTCTGAGTAATTAGAAACCCCTTCTCCCAGGGATGAGAGGGTTATTTCCCTACAAAACATACTTTGCAGTTTTGTCATAATTTTCAATACATGCACAATAATTAAGGCACATCAAGACAGACTTTGCTAAGCTCTCGAGTACATCTGTGACACACACGAGTGGATTTGATTCATATTTATTTCCCGTGTCTGTCTTTGCCCTTGCGTGACTACCATTACCATCTACGGGCCCATTTACCCGGCACCTCTCCCTTCACCGGCCTGCCCGTCCTCACGGCCAGAGGAAGACACTGCTCCGTGTTCTTGGGTCCCCAGAGTGCCTCAGCGTGTGAAGCAGGAGGAGGTGGCGCCCCACGGCCACCTAGAGGCCAGAGAACCGAGACCCAGGACGAGGTGGCTGGCTGAAGATCCCAAGCAAGGAAGAGCCTTCAGCCCAGGCATCCCCCTGCACCTCAACAGCCCACAGCCAGGTGCCCCTGTTCCACTCCCCCCTGCCTCTCTGACGGGGACCCTCTCATGGGGGGACCCTAGATGGGTTCAGGAGACTCAAAAGCCAGTACGAGGGGACCCCCAGGCCCTGAGGATAAATGTCCTGATGGGGAGCTCACCTGGGCCTCACCAGCTCCTCTGACGTCGAGGCCCTGGAGGGTTTCCTGAGCTCAAATGCAAGGAGCTGCCACGAGACTTTTCCCTTGGAACGCCCCTTCCCTCACCCTCCATCTGTAGTCCCCCACCCTCACTAAACACATTTATTCACAACCCTTGGCCCTCTCTTCCCAAGGAGCTGTCCCTGCCCCCACACACAATCTTCCTCAGAGGGCCTGGATGCAGGAGTCCCCTGGACCCATGTCCTAGGGACCGACCATCACCCCATGTCCACCTGGGCAGGTGAAGAGCACATCCACCCATGCCGGCCCGAGTCCAGGCTCAGAGGCTCAGCCCAGGGCCCGCGGCCCCAAACAAGGGCTAATGTGCGCGGCTCCCATGCCCTGCGCCTCCAGGAGCCTCGGGGGAGAATCAGGGACTTACATTGGAGTTGCAGCTGCTGGTTCACACCGGGTGAACCCAGATGGCCCCACAGAGGGAGCCTCAGGGGCCCTGAGGGGGGCGCCCTGGGGACTGCAGAGGGATGCACAGCCTGGCCCCTGGCCCACGTGGTGGGGTCTGCATCTCCTTGAAAACACTTCCGTAAGCCCCACTTGACCACAATTCTAAAACAGTCATGGTGTGCAGTGTGTCAAACGGCAGCAGTTAAAGCGGGTCTGATACATTAACAGCTGATCCTGAAGGCGGCATGCTCAGGGCCGTGGAGGCTCTCAGGATGTCGTTGCTTTCCCGAGGGGCTCCGCTCGGCCGCCCCTCACGGCCTGACCTCCCCGGGGCGGGAGCCTGCACAGGAGGCCAGGTCCACGGAAGTGAGCGAGATGGAGAAGGCGCGTGTGTCTCCTGGACTGCACGCCAACTGGGCTCCTGTGGATGAAATGTCTGTGCCTGTGGCAACGTGAAGGCTCTGTTGCCCACATCCCTGCTGCCTCCCTGTGTTTAGAGGCTTCTTTGGGCAAAAGGCAGACCAGCTCCCTGCACGGGAGTCGGGATGCCGACCCTGACCTCGGCTTCCTCCCCTCTCCCCGGGAGGGTGCAGGCACAGCCCCGCCCTCCCTCCTGCGGGACCAGGGCTGGGGGCGGACTCTGGGGGGCTGAGGGGCCTGCTGCAAGAGGGGGTCTCTAGACCCTGAGGCATGAATGTCAGCGCCCACAGCACCAGGACACGGCCCCAGTGCCTCCAGGCGGTGTGGCCTGGTTCCAGCTCTCCAGGTGGGTCTCTGGGCTGACCAACACCTTTCAGAATGGACTCGGCAGCTCACACCAGACTCTTCTGCTGACTGCAAGAATTCGGACTGCTGCAAGATGCTGAGGGCGGACGAAGGACAGGGTCTCCAGAGGGTTGTTGCTGTTCCATTGCTAAGTCACGCCCAACCCTTCGTGCCCCCATGGACTGCAGCCCGCCTGCCTCCTCTGCCCTCAACCATCTCCCGGAGTTCTCCAGCGGGTGACGCGCAACAAAAAGACAGGTCCAGGAGAGAAACCAGGATGGTGAGGAGGGCGTGCAAGCTTGGGGCCTGAGCGGAAGCAGCAGGGTCAGGTGACTCTTCTCTGCTCCCAGTCTCCAGAAACATGCAGAACAGACATGTAGAGAATCTCGGTTAAACAGGGGCTACGGTGCTTGTCCCCCTGTTCACAGCGGCCTAGGCATCTGCTTGGGGTGAAGGCACCTATTCTAACACGGAACCCGCCGCCCTGGGGGCAACTTCACGGGCATCTCAATGGGTCACCAATGAACCAAAAATGCAAATAACTTTCAAAATGTGCATGGCTAATTCCACATAATCTCCTTTTACATGACGAAGGGCTCTTCACAGCCCATTGCTAGGCTAGCCTCGGTGAACTAGCCTCCGCGAGTGACTGGACTTTATCACTGGCTGACTGTGCTTGGCAGCCCGCCAGGGCTCCTGCTGTACACAGTCTGTCCTCTGCGCCTGTGGGTTCCACACCTGCAGATTTAACCAACCGAGGATCAAAAATGCTTGAAAAAAATTCCAGAAATTTCCAAAAAGCTAACTTGAATTTGCCGTGCGTGAGCAACTAGCGACCTAGGGCTTACAGTGAATTAGGTGTCACAGGTGACCGGGAGGGGATCTCAGGTGTGCGTGAGGACACGCCCAGGTTGTACACAGACACTACCCCATCTATGCCAGGCATGTGAGGCCTGTGGACTGTGCAATCAGCCAGGGCTGGAACCAGCCCCTGGCGATGCCGACGGCCTCCTGTAGCTATGGTGCCTAAAGCAGGAATGCCACAGGTTCCACTGGCGGACACTGGTCAGGGAGGCCCTGGTTTTCTGCTGCTTCTTGTTATTTGCTATGTGTCAGATTTACAGAAAAGTCATAAGAATATCATGCTAGAATGCTGGAAGCCCTTCACCCACACCCCTCCAATAGTTTATCCCACTGTATCCCTCTTGCCAACTCTACATTTATATTTTATTCTCCTCAACTGAGAGGCAGACATGATATCCCTTCAGCCTAAAAACTTCGGTGTGTATTTTCCAAAAGCAAAGGCATTCTCCCACATAATCACAGTACAATTATCAAGATCAGAAATTGATGTTGATACGGTACCAATATCTAATCAATAGAATTTATTCAGATTTGTCCAGCTATCCCAGTAACATTTTTTATGACGAGACAAAGCCTAGATCACACATCACACTGGGTGGTCCTCTCTCTTTCAGTTCAGTCACTCAGTCGTGTCCGACTCTTTGTGACCCCATGAACCACAGCACGCCAGGCCTCCCTGTCCATCACCAACTCCCGGAGTTCACTCAAACTCATGTCCATCGAGTCCGTGATGCCATCCAGCCATCTCATCCTCTGTCATCCCCTTCTCCTCCTGCCCCCAATCCCTCCCAGCATCAGAGTCTTTTCCAATGAGTCAACTCTTCGCATGAGGTGGCCAAAGTACTGGAGTTTCAGCTTCAGCACCATTCCTTCCAAAGAACACCTCCAATTAAGAAAAGCTCTCAGGGTCCCCTCGTCTCTCATAACGTTAGCATTTGTACCGTGTGCTCATCAGTTATTTCACTCTGTGTTCCTTGATTCAAGTTTGCGTGAGATGCAGGCTTTGCACTTCAGCAAGAGCATTGTGGAAGGGCATGTGTCAAGGGGCAGGGGTGTTGCCTGCCCCCCCCCACTTTGGGTGCCGTGCTAGGGTCTTGTCAGCCGGATGTCCCCATGGAAATGTCACCACATTTACTTCCTGTGATGAGTCTGTCCTGTTATCCCTCAGAATGGTACCCAGTCATCTTCACAGGCATTGATGATACTGGTCTGAATCCAATACCATCAAGATGTATTTGATTTTACTGTAGAGAATATCAATTTTTAAGCTCTAAAGGAGGAGATTTTAAGCATTAATGTTAATGGGTGAATGTGGGATCGTTCCTTCCATGGAATAACGAGGGAGGACGGTCTGAGCAGACAAGCCGTCTGCGCCTCAGTCTCCGCTGCCGTCGTCTGCATGGGACAGATGGACAGACATCTGCCTGCCATCTCCGCAGGCTTCCCTCCCCCATCCTCTGCCCCACCGCACAGCCTCCCTTGGTCCATGGGCTCTTCCTGGGGGAGCAGATGAGTGCGGCAGCCGTCCGGTTCCACTGTTAGGGTCATATGGCTCTCCTGCCCCCTCGTCCTGAGCCCCGCTCTGCCCCTGGGTCACTGAGAACCCGCCACTTCCTGCTGCCCATTCCTGCAGAGGTGGGTCTCCACCTGCTGACTCCTCCCTCGGTGGAAGAGCATCCTTCGGCATTTGGAGAGTCACAGTCCAAGCCTGCAGGTTCTCTCGCGCTGAGCTGATGTGAAAATGCCTGCATTTCACCCTCTTTGGTAGGATGTTGCTGACGGGTGCATAGCTCTGGGCTGGCTTTTTATCCTCCTTGCAGAACTTTCAAGACGTTAAATGGTCTCCTGGTTTCTACTGTTTACAGGGTGAAGTGAAGCCACCTGTCAGCCTTGTCACCCCTCTTCAGAAGGCAGTGTGCCTCTGTTCCCGGTGGTTTTTAAGATTTCCTGGCTTTGACGTCTGAGCAGTTGGAGTGTGCTGTTCTTAGGTTGGTTCTGTTTTCGCTGATTCTGCATGGAGTTCACTGAGCTGCTTTTTCACAGATCTGGGGGCATGCACGCTACTCTTCTTCCAGGAGCTGCTCCGGCTCCTCCCCCTCCCTCCCGAGGTGCTCCGGCTCCTCCTCCCCCTGAGCTCCTCCCCCTCCCCCTGCGCTGCTCCTCC
>SJYC01051325.1:0-20145 GCA_006408675.1 Madoqua kirkii | reverse complement strand
TCCGGCTCCTCCCCTTCCCCCGGGGCTCCTCCTTTGTGCCTGTTAGATGACTTGATGTTGTCCTACACATCACCTCGGCTCTGGGCCTTGTTTTCACTGTCTCTCTGCTCTTCAGATGAACACTTCCTGTTGGTCCATCTTCGTGTTTGCCCATCCTTTATTCTGCAGTCTCGGATCCGCAGTTCAGCCCATCCAGTGGCTGTTTGTAATTTGTCGTGTAGTTTTCTGAAATTGCTGTGTGGCGTTCTGCATGGTGCCCTCGTTTCTGCTGAGTTTCTTCATGTCTCCAGTCACCACAAGCATATTTTGGTTTAAGTTTTTGTCCGTGTTTGTGATGGTTGCTTTAACGTCCGTGCCTGTCCACCTCCGGTTCGTGTCTACCGGCTGGGTTCTTCTTTCATCGCTGGTTGCGTTGTGCTGTTTTGCTGCAGTTTAGTAATTACTGGCTGTGTGCTGGACATTGTGGACAGACATCATGGGACTCTAGTCACACCTGTGAACCACTTCAGAGATAGCTGTGAGCCACTGGTGTCACATCTGCTGGTGCAGGTTTTCCTCTCTGTAGAGCTCGGTGACCCCCGGAACGTGCACCAGTGGCACCCTGACATGGACACCTTGCAATCCCGAAGTGAACTAGTCATGTGTCTATGGCTACAGTGAATGCAAACATATCCACGCTACTTTAACTCATTCCCACAGCTTCTTGCGCGAGGGTGCTTAGTGCTGCTGGATTTCACTCCTGCCATGGCGGCACTGCGTGGGGTCTGAAGAGGTGCTTCGCTCAAGTCATTCTTAAAAGAGCCTGCGATTCGCTGGGCAGGGCTCTCTCATGCTGCTGGGGAGATGGCGCCGAGATCCTGGGCTCCGTGGCCTCGGCTGCCCACGTGTGCCTGCCCGCGTGTGCCTGCCCGCGTGTGCCTGCCCGCGTGTGCCTGCCCGCCTGTGCCTGCCCGCGTGTGCCTGCCCACGTGTGCCTACCCACCTGTGCCTGCCCGCCTGTGCCTGCCCGCGTGTGCCTGCCCGCGTGTGCCTGCCTGCGTGTGCCTGCCCGCGTGTGCCGACGCAGCTGCAGCCCTGGAGCTGCCCCTGGCCCTGAGCTGCACGCCCGCTCACTCTACCAGCCCCTGCTGAGCTTCTGCTAATCGTGCTCCGGTGGCCCCTCTCCTCCCGCCTTCTGCTCACCAGGAAGCTGACCCTGCCTTCCTGATCGTCACGGACTCCTTACTGCTCCACCACCAGCAGGTCTCATCCCGGCACCGCTTCTGCTCTGAAGCCAGAGTGGGTGCTCTAAGTGGCAAGTCGGGTCCCACAGGACCCTGCACGGGGCTCATCAAGGGCCTCTCGCTCTCTTCTGGGAATTCCCGAGTCCTCAGGGAGCATCAGGAGCGCTTTCCTGACGGATGAGCCTCACAGGCTCATCCCCGCTGTGATCCTGCCCTCCCATCAGCCCACCATGAGCCAGGGCTGCCCCTTCCCAATGGACCGGGAGGGGGACCCAGGAGGCCGCTCGTCACACACCGTGCCAAGGCACGACCCGGACCCCGTCTGGCCCGCGCCACATGTCAGCGTGGCTGGTATGAGGCCTCCCACTGCAGCACATGGAACAGTTTATGTCTAGGTTTCGTCAAAGTCAAATATTAAAGTGCTGTTCAACACCAAAGACATCATCTTCCCGACCCACTGAACACAGTCACTGTTTCATGGAAACAAGCACACCTTGGGGCCTTAGCACTCAGGCAGGGCGATCTGAGGTCTAACAGTGAGCCGGAGAGCTTTACATCTACTGGTCTGGCCCACAAGGAGCAGCGTCCCTGTCACGATGGTCACGTGGGCACTAAAGCAAATGAGCCAGGTCCTCGGGCCCACGAGAGACCCCCCGCACAACCAGGAGCCACAGGCTGCGCAGTAAATCACCCAGGATCAGACGAGATGAGAGTTAAAGTCCTCAGTCACACCAGCAGCACCCCACGTGCTCAGCCGCCTCGCCGACGCCGCCTCCCCGACAGCAAATCCACGTCCCCCCTATCCTGGGACTGCCCTGGGGACCAGCCACTGCACCCTCAAGCATGTGTGTCTGGGTTGGGCTCACCAACAGGTAGACGCCTCTCTGCAGGGAGGGCACACTGGCAGAACCAGCCACCGCCCTGGCCTTGGTGTCCGTTATCAGAAGGGAGAGCTCACAGCCTCACGGGTCCTGCTGCCCGGCTCCCTCTGAACCCACAGGATGGCCTGAGCAAGGCCCGAGGGGGGCCCCAAACCCCTGGGGCTCCGTGGGTCATCAGCCCCCTGATCTCAGGGGAGTGGGGACTGGCTGCCATGTCTGTGAGGTCAGGAGACAGCCACTGACACTGGCCACAGCAGGTGAGTCCCGCTGCCGGAACTGGACCCTTTACAAGCAGAGTTTTCTGAGGCTGACACACCACACATGCCTGCCACTCACACTCACACAGTGGGGGCCACAGATGAGGTCGGCTGTGACCAGGGCAGGCGGGGAGCTCGTGCAGCCGGGGCCAGCCCAGGGTGGGGTGAGTGGGCAGCGGGGAGGCAGCCCCTCTGCCCAGCCATGCAGGTCCGGCGGGGAAGGGAGAAGTTTTAAACAGGAAGAAACCCGCGAAACTGGCCAGGGAGCTCTTCTCAGGGGAGTGAATCGAGCTGGCGTGTGCTGGAGACCTCCAGCACATGCCCTGCAGGGGCCTGTCTCCCTGAAGGGACGCGTCTCCTTTACCCAGGACATGCCGCAAGCGCGTGAGCGTCAGTGATCTACGAGGCTTCTCTCGACCCAGACCCAGAAAGCTCAGTGAGAGGCGATGTCCGCCACGCTGGCTCCCAGGGCCCAGAACTGCAGGGACACTGGGGCTGGCCCCCAGACCAGGCTCAGAACAGACGGAACAGCTGCAGACGGAGGGCCCAGGACACCAAAGAGCCTCACTGGTTCTGGAAGGTTCTGCCTTCCTGTTTCAGGTCCATTCTGTGTGTAAGTTCCAGTGTGAGCCTGGTTGTTGGTATTCAGTTGCTAAGTCGTGTCTGACTCTATGTGGCCCCACGGAATGCAGAACACCAGGCCTCCCTGTCCTTTACCATCTCCAGAGTTTGCTCAAGCTCATGTCCATCGAGTCCATGGTGCCATCCAGCCATCTCACCTCTGTCATCCTGTTCTCCTTCTGCCTTCAATCTTTCCCAGCATCAAAGGAGTCAGTTCTTCCCATCAGGTGACCACAGTATTGGGGTTTCAGCTTCAGCATCAGTCCTTCCAATGAATATTCAGGACTGATTTCCTTTAGGATGGTCTGGTTGGATCTCCTTGAAGCCCAAGGGACTCTCAACAGTCTTCTCCAGCACCACAGTTCAAAAGCATCAATTCTTCAGCACTCAGCTTTCTTTATAGTCCAACTCTCACATCCATACGTGACCGCTGGAGAAAACAGTTATAACTAGATGGACCTTTGTCAGCAAATCTCTGCTTTTAATATGCTATCTAGGTTGGTCATAACTTTTCTTCCAAGGAGTAAGCATCTTTTAATTTCATGGCTGCAGCCAGCATCTGCAGTGATTTTGGAGCCCAAAAATATAAAGTCTGACACTATTTCCCCATCTATTTTCCATGGAGTGATGGGACCAGATGCCATGATCTTCGTTTTCTGAATGTTGAGCTTTAAGCCAACTTTTTTACTCTCCTCTTTCACTTTCATCAAGAGGCTTTTTAGCTCCTCTTCACTTTCTGCCATAAGGGTGGTGTCATCTGCATATCTGAGTTTATCGATATTTCTCCCAACAAACTTGGTTCAAGCTTGTGCTTCTTCCAGCCCAGAGTTTCTCATGATGTACTTATAAGTTAAGTAAGTAGGGTGACAATATATAGCCTTGACATATTCTTTTTCAGTGCTGTGATTTGAATGTATATATGTTTATAGTAATATCCTCCTGATGAATGGACTCTTCTATCATATAATGACCATTATTTCCTGACAGTTTTTGGTTTAATCTATTTTGTCTTTATAATTATACCCACCCTGATCTCTTTTTACTAGGTTTGCATGGGGTATCTTTTTCTATCCCTTCACTTTTAGCATATACATGTCCTTCAATCTAAAATGAATGTTTGGTAAACAGCATCAGTTCAGTTCAGTTCAGTCGCTCAGTCATGTCGGACTCTCTGTGACCTGATGAACTGCAGCATGCCAGGCCTCCCTGTTCATCACCATCGTTTGTTGTGATCCACACAGTCAAAGGCTAGCACAGTCAATGAAGCAGGTGTTTTTCTGGAATTCTCTTATTTTCTCTATGATCCAGCAGATGTTGGGAATTTGATCTCTGGTTTCTCTGCCTTTCCTCAATCCAGCTTGTACATCTGAAAGTGCTTGGTCATGTACTGCTGCAGGCTCAGTTGAAGGGTTCTGAGCATTACCCTTCTAGTGTGTGAGAGGGGTGGAACTGTGCGGCAGTTTGAGCATCCTTGGCACGGCCTTTCTCTGGGATTGGAATGAAAACTGACCTTTACAGTCCTCTAGCCACTGCTGAGTTCTCCCAAATTGCTGACATATCGAGCGCGGCACTCTGGAGGGCTGCTTTGTTGAGACTAAGCTTCCTAACCTGCTTCCTGCGAATCCAGCCGCTCCTGATGTCAGCCTGCCTCGCCCACCTCGCCTGTGGCTCCAGACAGCTGAGCAGGGATGGGAGAAGGATTGCCTGGAGGAGCCCCGGGGCCCTCACCACCCCCCGCCTCCTGCCTGGCCCCTGCGCATGGACAGAGCTCTCAGGGGCTGCCCAGCGAACCTCCACGCTCTTGGAGGCACCACAGTGATCTCTGAGCTCTTGGGTGCTCCCATCAAGAAGATACATTGCCAAACCACTGGCCTTTGTCAGATGGGGGCTGAGCTGCCCAGCCCCGAGCTGCCGGGGGAGAGCCAGCCAGAACCTGCCTTCAGAGGGCTCCCGCAGCCCAGGGCTGTGACCGAGGCCGTGCTGAGTGTGGTGCACACGGCCTGTCAGCAGAGCAGAGAGCCAGGTGGGGGCTGAGCCCCGGGGCCCGAGTGGGTTAAGCCCTCCGTTCTGCCCCAGGTCAGCCTGGCACGTCAGCAGGCACCACTCCGTTTGGTCCGCATGTTGTGGCCACTGTGTCCGCAGTCAGGAAGAGCAACCAGAAGAGGGTGTGACTGGACAGGCTGTGTCCCCTCCTGACCTCGGCCCTGACCACGCCCGCCATCTCCCGCTAGCAGGGCCCAGGGCGGGGTGCAGCCCCCAGGGCGAGGAGGACTGTACTCGTTCGCCGCTGGAGCTGGCCACGGCCTTCTGAGCCGAGGGACGGAGCCAGGGGAAGAGAGAAGTCGCTCAGCCGTTTCTCAGAACCAGAGACCAAACGGTTAGCTCCTCCCAACCTCACTTGAGGAAAAGTGGAGCAAAAGTCATCAACTTTTTGCTCTTGTAAAACAACCAACCAGCTTCCTGAAGTCTCATCCGCCAGCTAATGCCTCACGAGAGCTTTTATAGATCTTTCTGCTAAGAAGACACTAAACAAAAAAAGTAAGATCCCGCTAGTCCTTAGAGAGAAAGGTTTCCATGCCTGGGAAATTCAGCTGGGACACCTCGCTTGTGCGCTGAGTGAGGTCACGGGGGCCAGAAACACTGGAAACCACTTTTTCCACACTGCTTCACACGCGCCTATCCCTGTCCCAAGGCAAGGATGCTGCACATCACCACGGTGACACGTCTGTACACAAATGAGACGCTTCTAAGCACTAACGTGTGACCCAGATGCACAGCCAGCAGCGGGGGCATGCCCGTGAGGAGTGGACGTGCCCCCCCACACCCCGGCACAGCACCCCCGCCCCACCTGGGTCCTGGGGGGCGGAGGCGGGCAGGGCTGCAGGGGCCTGGCTGACGAACATGCCATGCCAGAGGTGGGCAGCTGTGAGAGAGGAGAGAGGTCGCCCAGGCACCACTCAGCTGTTCACGCTGAAGGGGCTGGTTTACACCGTGTGAACTGAGTCTCAGGTTTTAAGGCGCCGTCAGTCTATCGGTGCCGTCCTCACTTGCTCCCCGTTTACTCACAGCTGTGGCTTCCGGGGGTGTTGAGAGCGTGGGCAGGGCCGGGCTCTCGTCTACGGTGTTGCCAGCTGCAGGCCTTTCGGCAGCACCAGTGAGCACGGTGGGAGAAGGCACTGGCACCCCACTCCAGTGCCCTTGCCTGGAAACTCCCATGGATGGAGGAGCCTGGGGGGCTGCCGTCTATGGGGTCGCACAGAGTCAGACACGACTGAAGCGACTTAGCGGCAGCAGCAGTGAGCATGGTGACCTCCCTGAGTGGCCTCAGAGTGACCTCACTGAGTGGCCTCCCTGGTGGCCATGCAGAGCGCCCATACTGGTGGCCTGGGCAGGGTCACGGCCTCCAGGGGCGCCTCCAGCTCAGAGCAGCGGCCCTCACCGTCTCCGCACCGGCTCCTTCACTGTGTGAGGAGGCTCTGCAGGGGCCGCTCTCCCCGCACCGGCCCGGCCCAGCTCTGCCGCCTGCACAGCCCCAGAACGCGCCAGGCCTCACGCCCCTGGTGGCGTCCAAGGCAGGGCCGAGGGACAGCGGCGCCGGGCAGCCCGTTCACACACCCGCCCCCGAGGCGGCTGTCGCTGGGCCTCCCGCCCTGGGGGCCGACGCTACTGCTGAGAGATCAGTGGCTCTGCCGCCCCTTCTCAGAAAGGCACCCTCGTGCCAGGGAGGGCTCAGGGAGCCTGGAGGCCAAGTCCTATTTGTCCAGTTCCTGCAAGTCATGTTCCTTTGACCGGTTTTCTTCACTAGGAGTCAACATACTTGGAAGCTATAGAGACGGAGGAAGAGGGTTATGTTAGAAGCAGCCGGCTTCTCTCCTAAAGATGCTTCCTGCAGCCTGTGCGGTCCTACCTGTGAGCACAGGGTGGTAGCCGGCCCGCTTCCGGTGGCTACGTGGGGCGTGCAGCACGATTGGCAGGTTTCTGCCCAGATGGGGGCCCACGTCCACCCTCTCAAGCCCACTGCCCGGGGCCCACGCCCAGCACCACCCTCAGCCGCCAGCTGCATAGGAGAAACAGGCAGAAGCTCTGATCTCGTGGCGGTGCCCTCCTAGCAGGGGAGGCCAACAATCATATCAATGAGAAATCCGCGATGGACTTGAGGGAAGCGGTCAGGGGAGGGGGCGCCACCCCGGGGTGGGCGTCCGGGGAGGCCTGGCTGAGACCATGAGGCACGGGTCCCATGGGCCCTGGGGTGGGGGGAGCCCGCACACACGTGGTCGCCAGGGAGGAGCCAGCAGGCCAGCGTAAGGAGGGCGCTGGGCTGGCTGTTTCCACAGCAGCTGGGGAGGCGGAGGGGGTCCGAGAGGACGCGCGGAGGGGGTCCGAGGACGCGCGGAGGGGGTCCGAGAGGACGCGCGGAGGCTCTGCGTGGACATGAAGGACGCGGGGCAGCCCCTCCCCTCAGGCGGCGGCCTCGGAGGCGCAGCGCCCGCGCCAGTCCTGCTCTCGTGGTCCAGCCCCACCAAGCAGCCCCGCAGACGGGCGCCTGAGCCCGCGTGCCTGGGGCCCTTGCCCCTGCGTGGCCGGCAGCTCGGCCCAGCCTCGAGCTCCTCTCGCTGCGGCCCGGGAGGCCTGCGCCGCCAGCATTTGCGGGAGGAGAGGGGTGTGAAGTGTGCTTTTCTGCTCCTCCATGTTGGCCCTTGGATCTCAAGTCTGCCACAGGGGCCAGTGTCCGGCTTAAACAAGGCTTTGTGAGCCCACAGTCACCAGCCCCTCAGGGGTTTCCTCCTTCTCGGCCGGCCACCCGCTCCCATGCACGGGGAGGCAGTGTGGAGCCCCTGGGCGCCAGCGTGGGGACCCCGGGCGCCAGCGTGGGGCATGCACACCTGCTGCCCATCTGGAGAGCTGGTCTGGGGCCCGTCCCAGGGGCCCATCCACCTTTGTGCCCCCGGACCCCCTACGTGAGTGCCCCTCCCTGCTCCTGGGCTCCCGTGGGGTCCGCGTCACCATCACCCACGGACCCTTCAGGGTGCCCCCGGCCCTGCTGTTGGGTCCGGTGTCCGTGCTGGGCCTCCCCCTCGACGGGGTGTGGGTGCGAGCAAAAAGAGCGTCTGAGTGTCTGAAGCCGCAGCTCCCTCGTGACACCACCCGGCGGCCACCTCTTCCTCGCGGGCGGCACTTGCCTGCGCTCGCCCTAGCTCTGGCTCTACCCCGCCAGCCCTGATCCGTTCCAGGCCAGCAGGAGTGAGTGGTCCGGCCCCTGTCCACACCTGAGCCTCGGGAGGTCTGAGGGCTACTGCCCGCCGCACCATGGTCGGGGGCCAGGCGGAATCGGGCTCGTGGACACAGGGCCGCCCCAGAGAGAGGAGGGGCAGAGGGACAGGAGAGGGTGCATCGTGAGGAGGCGACCGGCAGCGAGGCCAGGAAACACAGGCGTCAGGGAAGGAGAAAGCGCGTGCGAACGTCTCCTCCTCCCTCTGAGCCAAACACGCTCCCCTTTGAAGATGCCTGCTCGAGGGAGCAGCTTGGCCCAGAGGACAAGCTTAAAAGGCAGTTCAAAGAGCTCGTAGTTTTTCAAAATGTCACATTAGTGGAGGTTCCAGCAACGGCGAACCAGTTTCAGGCTCTGCGCTAAAAAGCGAATGCTGCGCATTTGATCTTAAATTGTTATTTCGCTCCTAATCGCCTGAAGGACCTTTAGACGGTGGGGGGCAGGGGGAGGCCAGTGACGCTAGACTCAGAAGTGAGGAGCCCTGGGGAGGGCAGGGGGCTCGTGGTGTCCCCGGGGGCTGGTGGGTCACCCCACGGGGCTGGGGGCCGCTCTCTGAGTCCCTGCCACTTCCTTCTGAGCCTCTGGAACCAAGTCAGGTGATGGAGTTAAGCACCCCACGTGCTCCCTCAGTAATCATGTCTATTCCCCCGTCTTTTAAAATAAATAAGAATAAAACATCAAAATAATAGATGTAAAACATAAAAGCCGGGTGCTTCTGGCATTCTCCTTGAACCTGACAAAGCTCTGCTTCCTTTGTTCATTTCACACTCTGCCCAGGGATGGAGCGGAGTGCCGCTGGGTGGGCGTAAATAAATCTCTTTTTTCTCTGAGAGGAACACCCCTCCAACCTGTACTCCAGGAGCCCCGATTCTCCGAGGCCACTCCCGGGCCCTGGAACAGCACACCCAGACCTGAGTTTCGAGTGAAGCCTAGAATTTTCTGTCTCAGCATAGGCCTTCTCTGCCGATTAGGTAGCCTTCTTTGGGGGCAATAAATATCTTGAATTTATGTCAGATCATAAGTACTTTGGGGGAGGAAAAGCAATTCTGAGTGCTATAGCCAAAAGAACCATCATGTTCGTGATGGCTGAATTCCCTGCTGCTGGAATCCCATCACGGAGGCGAGACAGGCTCACGCCCTCCCTGCAGGGGGCTGTTTCTAGATCTAATCAGTGGACAGGGCGGCCCTGCCAGCAATCTTCAAACCACAGCAGCTTCTCTGAAGGCAAAGCCTGGGAAGCACTGCGGCTGTCTCTGGTCCCTCAGGAAGGCAGCGCCCCCGCCCTGACCGCCCCCGCGTTCTGCACCGCGTCTGCACCTCGGCACCCTGGTTAGGGAGACAGCGTCCCCGGCTTGCATCCCTGCTTCAGACACTCCCCGTCCTGCTTTTAGCGGTCAGGGTGCCACTCAGAGGAGGGGACAGGAAGGGTGAGGTCGGCCGGGGCGCAGGGGCCTGACCGAGGCCCGGGGGAGGCGCCGTGTCCCCCGCGCGTCTGGGGCGTCAGCACGCAGCATGGGGCTGGCTCTCGGCTCCCGAGACACAGGCCAGAGGCTCCCTAGCATCACGTCCGAGAAAGCGCCTGAACCAGTGCCGCTGTCGGCGATGAAAAGTGGCCTCTGCGCATTTCCAGGGAGAGTCCGGTCAGCAGGGACCCAAAGACAGGGAGGAAACACGCAGACGGTGCCACGTCCTCGGGTTCATCCTGGGGTCAGCCGTGGGTGCGCCACGTGCCCGATACCACGAAGCTGATCAGCGGCCAGGTGGCCACGAACGGCTGCTTTGTAAGCGTTGCAAGGGAACCAACGGGCGTCGTGGTGTGGGGCAGCGCAGAGTCAGAGCGCCTGCCCGTGGGCACAGGTGACCAGGAAGAGGCACAGCAGGGTCTGTGGGTGGTGGGTGGGGGGCAGCGACGGCTCCGACCACAGCCTGGGTCACAGGGGGTCAGCGCGGTGCCCACGAGACTGTGCGTGAGCCACAGGGACATGCTGATCCTCCAAGTTGGTCAGCGAGGCTGGGACAGGCGGGCCCTGGCTTGAGACGCACGGGGCAATCCTCGGGCACTGCTGAACTGGGGAGCTGTGAGGCGGGACCCTTGGGCCCTGCCGGTCCTGGCGCCAGGAAGCAAAGGAGTACAGCAGGAGATGCCGCAGCTCCGAGCCCCGGGGTGAGGGGCGCCCACACGGGGCGGAGACTGCACCCCTGCGAGGCCGCAGAGGCGGCCCAGGGTCCCGGTCGCTCCTTCAGTTCTTCATAAAAATCTTACTTTCCAGAGGATACGTTCTTTATGCAGAGCCTGCTGTCTTTTGGGTGCTAGGTCTGGCAGGTGGAATTAATCCGGGGGACTTATTCACGAGAAATTCACAGGAACAGTTTGTTAACAGTCACAAAGGGAGGACTTCAATTTGCATCCTGGCTAGAACCCCTGATTAGAGCCCTTAGCGCCTGCACCTGAGCACCTTCCGGTTTTCACGAAGGCCCCTTGAGAGCAACGGGGTGGACGATGACAGGGGCACCTGACCCGAGGGGAGTGGAGGGCAGCCCCCCAGAACACGCGTGTCTGACTCTGACAGAGGGAGGCCGGGAGACTAGCCGAGGTGGTGAGCAGTCAGGGCTTCTGCCTCTCTCTGCTCCCAGCTCGCGGCAGCCCCAGATGCCCACACCCACTCCCGTCCCCCCGTCCCAGCATGGTGGTGCCCACACTCACTCCTGTCCCCCACCCCGGGGCGGCGGTGCCCACACTCACTCCCGTCCCCTCCCAGGGCGGCAGTGCCCACACACCAGGGCCGGCCCCCTCCACACAGCATAACCACATCACAGCTTGCACACGTGGCGTGCCTGTGCCCCACTCTGGGGCTTGAGCACTGGGCCAGATGAAGGGTCCCCGCACCCTAAAGACTCATCAGGGTGAGAGCCCGGGGAGGAAGCGTATTTACAGAACAGAGTAAGAATCAGGGCGAGGCGAAACGGTCTCTAGAGGAAACTATTCATAATACAAATGGATAAAAATGAAAACGTCGAGCCATGCTTTCATACAGCAACATTCGACAGCCTGGAAGCATGCTCTGAAATATCCAGCATTGCGAGACGACCACAAGCAAGCATTTGCCGACAGACTGGATAGTGAAGTGCAACATCCTGGGAATCAACCTACCAAGGTGAAGTCACGAAGAGACAGGAAATATGAGCAGACACCCGGCCAGCAAAGACACGGAACCCGGCGTCAGAGGCCTCTCGGCAAAGGAAAGCCCTCAATCGGACAGAAACGCCCGAAGAAGAGTTAACGGCAAAGGCTTCCAGACTCCACACACCAGGAGGGAAGGAGCGCTCCCGAGCTCATTCCAGAGAGCGACGTTATCCGATGCCAAGGCCAAAGAACGACTCTGCAAAAACCAGACCCTTAAAAATATGGACGCACAGACCCTCAGCAGCATGCGAGCAAGCGTGACTCAGCAGGCTGTTAGGAGAGTCACACACTGTGGCCAAGAGGGGTTCATTCCTGGAATGCACGGGTGACCTACATACAGAATAGAGTGTGTTATACACTCTGAGAAAATGAAAAGGGGGAAAAATCCATGATTATCTCAGTTAATGTAAAAACAAAAAGCATTTGACAAAATTCAGCATCTTTTCATGATTAACAAACACTCAGCAAACTAGGAGTAGAAACAAGCTACAACAAGAATTTAAAAGCCAAACACGAAAACCCACAGCAAACATCACACTCAGCGAGAAAAGGCTGGAAGCTTCTCCCCAGGACCAGGAAAAAGACATGCACACTTGTTTTCACCACTTCTGTTAATACAGTGTTGGATGTTCTGGGCGGAGCAATCAGGCAAGAAAAAGAAGTCAATGGCATATAAATCCACAAGCATTAAGTAAGATTAGCTGTGTTTGCAGGTGATAGGATCCTCTATATAGAGAAACCTTAAAATGCCACAAAGATTGTTGGAACTAATACACAAACTTGACAAAGCTGAAGGTGTTTTCACCACTTCTGTTAATGCAGTGTTGGATGTTCTGGGCGGAGCAATCAGGCAAGAAAAAGAAGTCAATGGCATATAAATCCACAAGCATTAAGTAAGATTAGCTGTGTTTGCAGGTGATAGGATCCTCTATATAGAGAAACCTTAAAATGCCACAAAGATTGTTGGAACTAATACACAAACTTGACAAAGCTGAAGGATACAAAATCAGCATACAAAAGTCAGTTGTGTTTCTATACACTAAAAAAAGATCTGAAAAGTTAATTTAAAAAATGATTTCAATCATTATACAACAGCAACAAAAAGTCAAATACTTAAGAATAAACTTAATCAAAGAGGTGAAAGATTGTACAGTGAAAACTATAAACCATTGCTGAAAGAAATTTGAAAAGATACAAATAAATGGAAAGCCATTCCATGTTCTGGGGCTGTGATACCTAACGGTGTTAAGATGTCAATACTCCCCAAAGTGAGAGTCAGCACATGCCCTGTTGGAACCCCAGTCTTTCCAGTGCCCCCACATTTTGCAGTGTTCCATTTAGGAAAAATCCATCCCAAGGTTTATATGGACTCTCAAAACTCTCAGATAGCCGAAACTAACCTGGAAAAGAATAACAAAACTGGAGGACTCAGACTTCCTGGCTTCAAAAGCCAGTAATCAAAGCAACGTGGCCCTGGAGACAGAAACACAGAACGGTGAGATGAAATAGAGAGCTTGGAGTTGCTCTCTCGTGTGGGACCAAACAACTTTTGACCAGTGTGCCAAGACCATTCACGGGGGAAAGGACAGTCTTTTCAGCAAATGTGCCGGGACAACTTGATATCCACCATGCAAAAGGATAAAGCCGAACGTGTGTCTCACATAATCTACAAACCAGGATCACAACGGGCAAAGACCCAACTACAAGAGGTAAATCCGCAAAGCTCTGAGAAGGAAACAGGAGGAGATCTTCTTGACATGGGACTTTGCAGTGGTTTCTTGGATATGCATCAAAAGCATAGGTAACAAAAGAATAAAAAAGTAAAATGGACTTCACCAAAATTAAGATTTTGGGGCATCAAAGGACATCATCAAGAAAGTGAAAAGGCAACCCACAGAATGGGAGAAATACTTCCAAATCACCTATTTTGTAAAGGATTAATCCATATGGAATATATAGAGAACTCTCAGCCTCAATACAGAATAATTTAAAAAGCAAATAATCTCTATATACCAACATGAGTCGTCCACAGGTGCACACATGTTCGCTCCCTCTTGACCCCCTCCCAACTCCCACCCCTTCCCACCCCTCCAGGTTGTCACAGAGCACCAGGTTTGAGCTCCCTGAACCGTGCAGCAAATTCCCGCTGGCTATCCAGTCGACACGTGGCAGCTGCATAAGCGTCAGCGCCTCTCCCTCAGTGCGCCCCGCCCTCCCCTTCCTCCCCCGTGTGCACAAGGCCCTCCTCTGTCGTCTGCATCTCCATGGATGCCCTGCAGACAGAGTCGCCAGTGCCATGTTTCTAGACTCCATATGTATGTGCTAATATATGAGATTTATTTTTCTTTTTCTGACTTACTTCACTCTGTACAACAGGCTCTGCGCTCATCCACCTTATTAGAACTGAGCCCCACGCACTCCTTTTTATGGCTGAGCAATACCCCATTGTGTACATGGATCACACCTTCTCTACCCACCCACCTGCAGACGGGCCTCTAGGTAGCTCCCCTGTCCTGCTATGAACACTGTTTCAGCGGACACTGGGGTACACGTGCCTTTCCGATTTTGCTTTTCTCAGGGTGTGTGCCCAGCAGTGGGACTGTTTGCGCATATGGTGGTTTTATTCCTTTTTTGTTTAATGGGATCTCCGTAGTGTTCTCCCTAGCGGCTGTATCAATTTCCATCCCCACCAACAGGGCAAGCAGTTTCCCTTTTCTCCACATCCTCTCCAGTAGAAACCAGCACAGTATTATAAGCCAATTATCCTCCAATTAAAAGTAAACCAAATAATTTACAAATGGAAAAAAGATTTGAAGAGATATTTCTCCCAAGAAAATATAAAAAGTGGCCATCGCTTCCACTGCAAGGGGAGTGGTTTCAAGCCTTGGTCAGGGAAATTAGATCCCGCATGCCTCGTGGTGTTTCCAAAAACAGGGTCACTAAACATGAAGAGAAGCTCAGCATCACAACCACTGAAAGTGGAAGTCGCTCAGTGTGTCCCACTCTTGCGACCTCAGGGACTGTAGTCCATGGAATGCTCCAGGCCCGAACACTGGCGTGGGTTGCCGTTCCCTTCTCCAGGCGTCTTCCCCACCCAGGTATCAATCCCGGGTCTCCTGCACTGCAGACAGATTCTTCCCATCTGAGCCACCGGGGAAGCCCGACCACCCGTCATTAGGGAAATGCGAATCAAAGCCACACGCGGTATCACCTTGCACCCCTCACAATGCCTACAATCCAAAAGGCCCAGAAAATAAGGAGGAGCTGGGAAAGGGAAAGGTTCATCACTCACTCGTGCCTGACTTTGTGGCCCCATGAGTTGTAGCCCGCCAGGTTCCTCTGTCCATGGCGTTACCCAGACAAGAATACTGGAGTAGGTGGCCATTCCCTTCTCCAGGGGATCTTCTTAACCCAGGGATCGAACCAGGGTCTCCCACATGGCAGGTGGATTCTTTACCACCTGGGAAGCCCAGAGTGGGGGAAGGTGTGGAAAAATTAAAGCCCTTGCTGATGGGGACATAAATTCATGCAGCCACGACATAAAATAGTCCCTCACAAAAGCAGTGAAAGAGTTGAAATTACTGAATCACCACGTGAACATTTTAGTGAATCACTGTAAGACCCCGCGTTCGCAGTTTTGAGTATGCACCCGAAGAACTGAAGGCCCCCTGTCACCTGTGCTGTCTGGAGCCCAGCCCAGGGCGGGAGCT
The DNA here is from genome assembly GCA_006408675.1 of Madoqua kirkii. Taxonomy (NCBI): domain Eukaryota; kingdom Metazoa; phylum Chordata; class Mammalia; order Artiodactyla; family Bovidae; genus Madoqua; species Madoqua kirkii. Next base: position 5,000 of record SJYC01051325.1, on the reverse strand, counting down.
CGATGGCACCCGTGACGGGAAGAGGGCCCTCGGGGAGGAGGTGGGGATCGGCCTCCGGAGGAGCACGGTTCCTGGCCTCCGCTCCTGCAGCAGCTGCTGTTGAGCCACTCGGTCGTGTCCGGCTCTCTGCGACGCTGTGGACCGCAGCGCGCCAGGCCTCCCTGTCCACCGCCAACTCCCGGAGCTGCTCAGACTCATGTCCATCCAGTCGGCGATGCCATCCAACCAGCTCATCCTCTGTCGTCCCCTGCTCCTCCCGCCTTCAATCTTTCCCAGCGTCAGGGGCTTTTCCGATGTGTCAGCTCTTCACATCAGGCAGCCAGAGCGCTGGAGCGTCATATTCAGCATCAGTCCCTCCAACGAATGCTGCAGAGCCACGGGGAAAGGTCAGCTGTCCCAGCCTCGGCCCCTGGGGCTCGTGGAGGTCATCTGAGGCTCCCTGTTTCGGGAGAGTTGTTATCGCCCGGCCTGGGGACTGTCTGCTGCGTGGACCGTGGGGCCGGTGAACCATGCGTGGCAGCGCCCCAGCACCGGCGGCGTGTGCGGCGGACAGGCAGGCAGGTTCCAGCCTCTGTCTGCAAAGTGAGGGTGAAGTGCCTCCCGGGATGACCGACGGGTGCGTGCTCCCCACCGCGGCGGGGGCTGGGGGCCGCGGGTACAGGCAGAAGCAGGCAGGTCTGCACCCAGGACAGTGCCCGCGAGACGCAGAGCCCACTCCCTCAGACACGAGGCTCTGAGCGGCCTGGGCACGCACTTGCTGAAAGCATCCTCCTGCTCTCGGGCTAAAATAATTAAGAATTGATTCAGCTTTATTATTTCTCTTTAAGCACTGTGGCTGTGGCTAAGATTCAGTTCTTAAAAAGAATTACACGGGATGTATGTTGAAGACATCAGTTCAGCTGCTAAATAGCCCATTAGCTTGGATTTAATTACTTCACATTTTCTCTGGGAATGTGCTCCATAAACGTAAAGAATCTCCCGGCAACCTCACCTGCGAACAGCTCCGTCCTGGTGCGCAAGTGCCGGTGCCTGGCCTTTGGTCAGGTTCTCACGCTCACAACCGAAGCCTTTGACAGCAGAGCTCACTCAGCACCAGCAGAGAAAGGCCACGAAGGGGACCGCTGCTGCTGCTGAGTCGCTTCAGTCGCGTCCGACTCTGTGCGACCCCAGAGACGGCAGCCCGCCAGGCTCCCCCGTCCCTGGGATTCTCCAGGCAAGAAGAGGACAGACGGTACCAATCCTGGCCACTCGGGGATTCCGGGTATCTTTCCAACTTGATAGCAGGGACGGCTGCATCGATGACAGGTGATGCCTACGACTGAATCCTATGTATGTGCTGTTTGTCCTGGTTAAGTTCAAACAACGAATACTTCTTTAAGGACTATTCTCAACAGATTCTGCTCCGCGTCCGTGAGGTGCATTAGGGAACCGTCATCTGTGGGCAGTCCACTCTCGCCTGGCCTTCCCTCACCTTGCCCCCCAGCTCTGGGCGGGGAGGGACCACCGAGTGCTGTGCTGGGTCCCCCCCACCCGGGACCCAGAGCCAATGTCCTCTGCACCCTCGTTCTGTGAGGACACCACCAGCCCGGGCTCTGGCCGTGCACAGGGATCTCATGGGGGATCTGGGGTACAGACGTTGGGCCCCACTGCCTGCAGCTGATTCACGAGTCTGAGGTCTGGGCGTCAGCATTTAAACAGTCTTCCCCAGCTGGACAGTGCATGTAAGTTCATGAAGTTAGAACACTCCCTGACACGAGACACAAAAACAAACTCCCTGGCTTCAAGACCTAAATATGAGACACGACACCACAAAACTCCTCAAAGAGAACACAGGCACAGTGTTCTTTGACATTAACTGTACCAGGTCTCCATAGGTCACTCCCCCAAAGTGGTCGAAATAAAAGTGAAAAGTAAACAAATGGGACCCAATCACTTATAAGATTTTGCAGAGCAAAGGAAACCATAAACAAAAAGACGACCTATAGACTGGAAGAAAATATCTGCAAAAGATGTGACCAACAAGGGGTTAATCCCGAAATATACAAACAGCTCATAGAACTAAAAAACAAATCAACAACAACAGCAAAAACAACCCGATCCGAAAACAAGGCAGGGCAGAAGACCTACAGAGACACTTCTCCAGAGAAAGACACAGATGGCCGATGGGCACACGACAAGATGCTCACCACTCACTAGCAGAGACACACAGTCAGGAAACGCGAGGAGGCATCCCTTCACTTCAGGGAGCAAGGCCATCGTGTTTTAAAAGGCAACAGATAATAAATGCTGGAGAGGGTGTGGAGAAGAGGGAGCCTCTTGCATTGTTAGTGGGAAGGTAAATTGGTGCAGCCACTATAGAGAACAGTACGGGAGTTCCTTAAAATACTGAAAACAGAACTACCGTACGATCCCGCAATCCCACTCCTCGGCATATATCCAGAGAACGCTCTAATTCGAAGAAATGCATGCGCCCCTGTCTTCACTGTAGCGCTATTCACATAGCCAAGACATGGAAGCAACGTGCATGTCTATCAACAGATGAATGGATAAAGTTGTGGCATATACATACAGTGGAACATTACCCATCCACAAAGAAAAGAAAAAAGAATGAAATGATGCCACTTGCGGCAACATGAGGGGACCTGGAGATTATCACACTGAGTGAAGGAAGCCAGGCAGACACAGACAGATATCATTATGGAGTCTCTCATATGTGAAATCTGAAAAAAAAGATACAAATGAACTTATTTATCAAATGAAAACAGGCTCACAGATACAGAAAGCAAACTTAACGGTTACCAAAGGGAAAGGGGGGAGGGGTCAACCAGGAGTTTGGGGCTAAGATAAACACACTGCTGCTGCTGCTGCTGCTAAGTCACTTCAGTCCTGTCCGACTCTGTGCGACCCCATAGATGGCAGCGCACCAGGCTCCCCCATCCCTGGGATTCTCCAGGCAAGAACACTGGAGTGGGTTGCCATTTCCTTCTCCAACGCATGAAAGTGAAAAGTGAAAGGGAAGTCGCTCAGTCGTGTCCGACCCTCAGCTACCCCACGGACCATAGCCCACCAGGCTCCTCCATCCATGGGATTTTCCAGGCAAGAGTACTGGAGTGGGGTGCCATCGCCTTCTCTGGATAAACATACTATTATATGGAAAACAGACAACCAACACGTCCTCTTCTATAGCACAAAGAACTATACTTAATATTCTGTAAAAGCCTACAGTAGAAAATAACATGGAAAAGAATATATATGTGTATAGATGAATCACTTTCTGTACAGCAGAGATTAACATAGCATTGTAAATCAACTATACTCCACTTAAACAAATAAATAAAAAGAAACAAGTGAAAAAATCACAAATCTTCCCAGATGGTTGCTAAGAGCAGCAAGAAGTGGGACTCTGGTCGGATGGTCACTGAGATGTTAAGGGCATTGTTGGTTCTGGCCACTACAATCATCAGAGGGTCGCTTGAACTAGTCAGGACAGGAAAGCTTCAGGACAACGATTTTAGAGGGATTAATTGAGATAATTTGCTGAAAAACATTCCAGTAGTCACGTATGGATGTGAGAGTTGGACTATAAAGAAAGCTGAGCATGGAAGAATTGATGCTTTTGAGCTGTAGTGTTGGAGAAGACTCTTGAGAGTCCCTGGACTGCAAGGACATCCAACCAGTCCATCCTAAAAGAGATCAGTCCTGAATATTCATCAGAAGGACTGATGCTGAAGCTGAAACTCCAATACTTTGGCCACCTGATGCGAAGAACTGACTCATTTGAAAAGACCCTGATGCTGGGAAAGATTGAAGGTGGAAGGAGAAGGGGATGCCAGAGGATGAGATGGTTGGACGGCATCATCGATTTGATGAATATGTGTTTGAGCAGGCTCCAGGAGTTGGTGATGGACAGGGAGGCTTGGCATGCTGTGGTTCATGGGGTCTCAAAGAGTTGAACACGACTGAGTGACTGATCAGGTGCTTTGCTGGAGCAGCCATGAAGAGACACCCCACATCCAGGGTAAGAGAAACCCAAGTAAGACGGGAAGTGTTGCTAGAGGGCATCAGAGGGCAGACACACTGAAACCATAATCACAGAAAACCAGCCAATCTGACCGCATGGACCACAGCCTTGTTAACTCCATGAAACCAAGCCATGCCTATGGGGCCACGCAAGATGGGCGGGTCATGGTGGAGAGGTCTGACAGAATGTGGTCCACTGGAGAAGGGAATGGCAAGCCACTTCAGTATTCTTGCCTTGAGAACCCCATGAGCAGTATGAAAAGGCAAAATGATAGGATACCAAAAGAGGAACTCCCAGGTTGGTAGGTGCCCAATATGCTACTGGAGATCAGTGGAGAAATAACTCCAGAAAGAATGAAGGGATGGAGCCAAAGCAAAAACAATACCCAGTTGTGCATGTGACTGGTGATAGAGGCAAGATCCGATGCTGTAAAGAGCAATATTGCATAGGAACCTGGAATGTCAAGTCCATGAATCAAGGCAAATTGGAAGTGGTCAAAGGAGATGGCAAGGGTGAACATCGACATTCTAGGAGTCAGCGAACTAAAATGGACTGGAATGGGTGAATTTAACTCAGATGACCATTATATCTACTACTGCGGGCAGGAATCCCTCAGAAGAAATGGAGTAGCCATCATGGTCAACAAGAGTCCGAAATGCAGTACTTGGACGCAATCTCAAAAATGACAGAATGATCTCTGTTCGTCTCCAAGGCAAACCATTCAATATCACAGTAATCCAAGCCTATGCCCCAACCAGTAACACTGAAGAAGCTGAAGTTAAATGGTTCTATGAAGACCTATAAGACCTCTTGGAACTAACACCCCCAAAAGATGCCCTTTGCATGATAGGGGACTGGAATGCTAAAGTAGGAAGTCAAGAAACACTTGGGGTAACAGGCAAATTTGGCCTTGGAATACGGAATAAAGCAGGGCAAAGACTAATAGAGTTTTGCCAAGAGAACGCACTGGTCATAGCAA
>SJYC01051322.1:0-12757 GCA_006408675.1 Madoqua kirkii | reverse complement strand
GGGTCACCCCAGCCCCCTCCCCAAGAGTCACCCCAGCCCCTCAGGGGTCAGTGTGGCCCCCTCAGGGGTCAGTGTGGTCCCCTCCCCAGGAGTCACCGTGGCCCCCTCCCTCAGGTCAGTGTGGCCCCCTCCCTGGGCGTATCCATCTCGGCTTCTGCACTGCGCATCCTCCCTTATCCGTGTGTGCAGTGTGTCCTCCCTGGTCCTCAAGGAAAGGGGCCACGTCATGTTCGATTCTGCCTCCCCTGAATACCTAATGTGGGGCCTCGTGCACAGTAAAGGCTTATATTGGCACTTAATACGTTTGGAAATGAATAAGTGAATTTTTGAAGCATTAACCCCTCAAAACACTCCAAGTCCTTCTTCCGACCCATCACGACCTCAAATTTGAATACTTCTGGAAGAAAAAGGAACAGTGAACGCCGACGGGCAGGTCTGGGGGCTGGCTGGCTCCACTCGAGCTCAGGGTGCTCAGCGAGGACCCTGAGCTGGTGGATCTTCCGAAAGCTCTTGTGGTGATGAGTAAAGATCTCTGAGTTTCCAGTACCACTTGGAAGTAATGGCCTAATCATTATTAATTCCTTTGATATTTCCTATGATAACATTAATCACAGCAGACTCGCCTGGTGTGAATGGAAGCTCCAGGCACTCCCGCACGCCCCCGCCACCCCGCGGCAATTAATGGAGCGGTTCGTCAGCGCCGCTGCGCCTCCAGAGCGAGCGCGCTGCCTGCTCACGCTGATTGAGACGCAGATCCTGAGCCGGTGGAGAGGGAAATCGGGGAGCAAAGAAGCACAGCCTTTCCCCCACCTTCACCACCGCAGCCACACTGACCGCTGGACCCAACTCCCAGGGGGCAGGGGCTGCAGACTGGAACGTCTCTTCCTGGACTCTAACCTATGAACTGCCTACGAGGCACAGAAGCAGCTTTAAAATGAGCATTAAATACTCCAGTGAAATACAAGAGTCTGATTCGCAAAGAGACACAGGATGCGTGCATGACATATGGGAAGGCAGAGATTTGCATGCACGCTTAGATCGAGGTACAGAAAACACCTTCTTTGCCTCTTAAGGTTAAGTTTTCAATTTCCAGGGGATAAAGTGCGGCCGCTGCAAGCGGTAACACCGCGTTCTCTGCTGTGATAGGCGTCTGGCTTCGGGGTGGCGGGAGGGGCACAAACGGGCCAAGGCCGGGTGCAGAGGTGTGGTTAGGGGAGAGTCTCGCAAACAGACACCTCCGCCCTCATTAGAGCCTTATCGGAAGTCAGCCCACTCTCCCTGCGGGTTCACGGTCCTGTCTTTCTAGGTCCGACAGGTGCGCCCGGAGGAGCCGGGGACAAGCCAAGCACGCCTCAGCTCCTCGAGGCTGAGCCCAGAGCCGCGGACAAAGCCACAGGCCAGCGCGTGGCCAGGCTCTCCCGCACACCCCTGCCCCCGCCCCGCCCCGGCGGAGCCTCCAGCCCCTGAGCCCGTGTCTCCTGCCTGACCTGCGTCTCCACACTCAGGCCACCGCACTCTGACCTCCCCAGCGGCTTCCTCCTCCTCCCAGGTAGTCCCGGCCGGGAGTCTGTGTCCAGTGCTGGGGGAGGCCCTCCTGGCAACAGCACAAAGCCTGCCCTCTCCGGGCTCTGCCTCGCACGGTCACCGCCCACAGAGCCAGAGGAGCCCTGCCCCCAGGCAGCTTCCTCCTCGCTGCGGCTTCCACGGTGGAAGAGGCCCTGCATGCGCCTCTTGCTACGGCAGGTGGGCTCTTCACACTAGCGCCACCCGGGAAGCCCGAATGTGACTCAAGCCCCTCATAAGCGTGCTGAACTAAGTACCCTGACACCAGATAACTAAGACAGCAGGTTTCAGGTGTAATTCATAATGGCTCCTAATATTCCTCGCTGCGGCTTCCGACGGTGGGAGAGGCCCTGCATGCGCCTCTTGCTACGGCAGGTGGGCTCTTCACACTAGCGCCACCCGGGAAGCCCGAATGTGACTCAAGCCCCTCATAAGCGTGCTGAACTAAGTACCCTGACACCAGATAACTAAGACAGCAGGTTTCAGGTGTAATTCATAATGGCTCCTAATATTTTGTCTTAGAGGTTTCTACACTACTTTACCTAGTTTATATTAAGTTGTGTGGTGGTGGGGAGTGTTTTGCAAAGTCACTAGACAACATGAACACCTTTGTTGAAGCCCCAGAATCACCGGAACCAGATTTCTGATAAGAAAAGTGAGTTGACCTGTATTAGAGGTCATTGACAAAGGTCACTGACATGCCATAAACTGTTGCAGATTTCACCAATTTCAAAGGTATTTGTGATGACTAACAGTAACAGTTTCAATCAAAACCATCAGTGGTTATGGAAAATGAAATGGACTCCAGGATGTAAACCAGGGGCAGCGGCCCTGGCGTCTGATTAATCAGTGAACTGATTAACGCAGCCGCATCCATTAAGCACAGCCCAGGAGGGAGGAGCTGCTCTGGGTGCTGGGTCCCGGCACGAAGCTCCCCACCAGCGGCGTCTCCGGCCGCCAGGGAGCAGACCAGTAATGGAGCAAGACTGTTTCTGACGGTGACGTAGTTCTGAGATGAGTGAGCTCTGATGAGCAGGTGTGTCTGAGACGCAGGAACCAGGACAGGCCAGCTGAGGGGCTCTGCGGCTGAGCCATCAGTGACCCGGCTCGGGGACCTGGGGGGGAGCAAGAGGGTGGAGGGGAGGGGCGGGCAGGTGTGGGCATCTCCGGGGACACAGTGACCACGGGGGCAGCAGAAACACCCACCCATGAAGCGCTGATGCACCTGTGGTGAGGAGGGGGCCGGCAGGGCGACTCAGGCAGGGGCGGCCCACGTGCTCACCCACAGGTCCAGCTCCAGACAGATTTTAAACAGAGGTGGCGATGGCTGGGTGAGTATTCACTGCTCGTGCTGTTGAGGGTGACGGGGCGGGCGGGCTGCCCCAGGGGCTCCCTGCCTCTCCCTCTTGGTCCTCAAACAGCTCAGCTGGGACAGGCTGGTGGGGTCGGTCCGTGTCAGGGGTGCACGATACAGTGACTCGTCACACTCATCGCGTTTGCTTGATCCTCCTTTTCAGGGCCAAGCCTCTCCCCCCGGATGATATAGATCAAAATCCGCCACCTCCCCCCACAACCCGCAAGCAAAGAGGAGCCAGGCCCGTGGGAACTGCCAACCACACTCCTGAGAAGGCTCCGCGCGCCAGCACATCTGAGTTTCCGGCCAGGCAGCCTTCCCTTCGGGCCACAGTGATAGCGTTTGTGGGACTAACAGAAAGGTGTCACTTTTGGCAACTTGAACTGACCCCTCAAAGTCACAAGGCCATGAAAACAGAAACCAGAGCTAAATGTCTCGAGGCTGAGCGCTGACCACACCGTCCACATTTTCAAGGACTGGCACTATATGGGGCCAGAGAGGGTTCTTCCGCCTCCCCAGGTCCCCTCCGGAACCAGGTGTGGTTTGAGCCTTTTCTCAGATGTGCCTTCCTGTCCCTCCCTCCTGCTTCTCTCGGGGCGTGAGGCGGCGTTCCACCCTCGGGAGGTCGGCGCTCACCCCACTGGATGCCGGCCTGCTTCCTTCAGGGCCCTGCCGCACGGCCACCATGGACAGAGCCCAGCCTGGGCCTGACCCTGCGCCCTGGGCCACGGCCCGGCCTTCACGAGTGCCCTGTGAAGCGGGGAGCTGCGGCTCTGTTACAGGCAGGGGGCCGGCTCGCTGGGGAGGCATGGTGGCTTCCTCAAGCTTACTCAGCCAGGACGCTGCTACAGCCGGAAAACGGACCACGTGTGCCTGGGGCCCCCCACCCCGACCAGGACGCTGCTACAGCCGGAAAACGGACCACGTGTGCCTGGGGGCCCCCACCCCGACCCCCTAGTGCAGCCCCACTGCCTGGCTTACCTGTTTATCAGCCCATGTACCCAGGCAGAAGAAACTGTTTCTTTTTCTTTGTACACTCAGAATCTATCAGAAGTGGTTAATGAATGTGTGTTGAATGGATAACGAAGAAAAAGAAAAAAAATATTTGAAATACTCAAAGGAGATGAAGGGCTGGATCTTCCCAATCCAGGGATTGAACCCAGGTCTCCCGCGTTGTAGACAGATGCAAGTCCATTATTTAATGGGGAAAAAAATTCCCAATAGAAAGACATATTAACTATATAGGATAGTTTAAAAACACTATCCTTATTCCATGGTTTTCTCTGGAAAAACCAACACTCTAGAATTTTAAACAGCAGAGAAAACACTCTTTGCGTGACTGTGGCTGAAGCAGTGATAACAAAGGATGTAGGACTGCTGGTGCTGGTGAGAGCGGTGCAGGCGATGATGCTGATGATGACCATGGTGATGGGAGGGAGTGACGGTGATGTGGTGACGATGGTGGTGATGTGGTGACATTAATGGTGGTGCTGGTGCTGATGACAGTGATGACGGTGCTGATGGTGGTGGTGCTGGGTGCACTGATGTGATCCTGGTGATGGTGATGGTGGTGATGTGATGATATTAATGGTGGTGCTGGTGGTGGTGGTGCTGGGGGCACTGATGTGATCCTGGTGAAGGTGGTGATGACGATGTCAGTAGCAACACCGTCCTGTGGAGTGTTTGCTATGTACTAGTCATTATCGTAAGTGTTCACATTATATTTCACTCACCAGAATCCTGTGAAGGAGGTGCTATTATAACGGTTCTATAGGTGGAGAAACGGAGGGAGCTTGTCTAAGCTTACTCGCTCACCACATAGGAAAGGCAGCATCTTATCCCAGGTAGCTGGCTGCAGAGGAGTACTACATTTTCAGTTCCTTGACTTATTATCAGTATGTGTGGTGTTTCTATGATGTCCACAAACTGTTCAATGCTGTGCCCTTCAAGAGGAGGAGCCAAACTCCCCTGTTGTGGAAGGTGACCTGGATGTAAAAATCCACATCCAGCGAATAGAATAAAATGGACAAGACTCAGTCTCCACGGTGCTGCGGCTTCCTGCAGGCTCTCTACGCCCGGGATCACTTGCCCCAGGGGCAGCCAGCACCCCGCCATGGACATGCCTCTGAGAGGTTTGTGCAGTGAGGAACTGAGGCCTTCAGCCAACAGGTGTGTGAAGAGGTCCCTTAGAAGTGGCCCCAGTCAAGCCCTCAGGCACAGCTCAACTCCTAAGCAACTCTGAGCTGGAACCGTCCGGCTTAGCAGATCTTTGGTCCCACAGGGTCAGCATTGAGCCTGCAGTGGCCCCAGGAGTCGCGGAGGTTCCCTTCCATGGAGGAGCTGAGAGCGAGGCAATGACACGACCAGCCAGTGTCTGCCCTCCTGAGGTCAACATGTCAGCTAAGACATTTTAAACACGCCAAGTTCTGACCCCAGTCATAGATAAAATAGCAGGGGTTTTAAAAACAGTAATTTCTACCCTGGGCTTTGGGTTGAAATGGGAGAGTGAAGGCATTCTCTTCTGAGTCTGTACAAATAACATAGATGAAGATGTTCCAATGACTAGAGTTGGCCCAAGAGGTGGGAAAATAGATGCTAACATCCTCGGGGTCATGGAGGGCCGCTCAATCCCAGGCCCCCACGCACGTCCCTGACCCCCAGCCTCCCCAGGGCACAGTCCTCAGGCAAAGTGTATGTTTGGGTTGAAATGGGAGAGTGAAGGCATTCTCTTCTGAGTCTGTACAAATAACATAGATGAAGATGTTCCAATGACTAGAGTTGGCCCAAGAGGTGGGAAAATAGATGCTAACATCCTCGGGGTCATGGAGGGCCGCTCAATCCCAGGCCCCCACGCACGTCCCTGACCCCCAGCCTCCCCAGGGCACAGTCCTCAGGCAAAGTGTATGGATCAGAAAACACACGCCAACATCCGCTGGACAAACAGACTTTACCCAAGGAGTGACCTCATATCCTGCAAGAGCCCCACAGAGATTCCGAGGCGGCCCTGCAGACAGAGGAGTGGCAGGGCGCCCCTGAGGCTGCCCTGTGCTGGCAGAGAGTGGTGGGACTCTTCTCCAGCACAGACAGAACTCACTGGAATAAACTCAGCTTGCAGACTTTAACATAGAAAGAAATCTGACTCCAATCATGGATAAAGAAGATTTTTAAAAAACAATAATTTTTTTCTAAAAATAATAATTTTCTCTGAGTTAAAAGGAGTTTTTCCCTTTAACTTAACCAGGAAGTCCTTCTATTTATTTTTTGATAACTCAGTTTTTAAATTAAACAAAATCAGTGCACCAAGTGACTTGACGATGCAGTGTTTTAAAGTCCTACTGGCTCGTAACTTCCCAGCATCTACATCTGTTGCATCAGCAGGGCTTGCTAGAACTGCCTTGGGTATTACAAGTGGCCCGAGACCAAGCTGATTAATGGACAACACTTCCTGAGCGGCGCACTTATGACCTGAAGACCTCGAGTTAAGGCAATTGTTGCTCCCTGATCAAGTGAAGCAGTTCTTCACAGGTTTCTTAAAGCAGAGGTATTCTGAGTACAGCCTCCAAATGCATCACCTGGGAACAGTTAGAAACGCAAACTGCAGCCTCACTAAGACCTGCGAGTCACACTCAGGAGACAGGAGAGCAAGCGGTGTTCTCACGACCTGACTCAGGAGAGACTGAAACGTGGCTTCAAAGGGTGTGCCCGTTCACACACGCGCCACCTTCTGCCGAGCAGAGGGCCTCCAGCCACGGCCACAGTCCCCGGCGGGCCTGCATCCTGCAGGGACAGCAGCCAGTGTGTGCGCGTGTGTGCACGTGTGTGTGCACACGGTGGGCATGCGTGTGTCCATGCTGCATGTGTGCGTGTGCAGGGGCAGGATGCCCCTGTTTGTGAGTGTCTGCAGACAGACCTGGCTGACCGCTGCTCTGACCTCCGTGTGGCCCTGGCCCCTGACGGGCTATCTACACGGTGAGGATGAGGCGTGTCCCGGGTGGTGAGAGCGGTCGGGAGTCAGCAGGTGCTGCCTGGCCCTTGGGATTAGAACTCAGAGCCGGTTTACAGGCACCTGGTGGCCAAGCACAGAGGGAGCCACGGAGCCGGTGTCAGCAGCGGCGCCCGTGCACCTGTGCTCCCTCGCCAGTCCACCCTGCACGCGGCGTCCAGGCCGGGGCGGGGGGTGGGGGGGGGAGCAGCGGGGTCCTCCTGACACCCTCTCCAGGATCCTGGCCTTCCAGCAGCCCCTCTACAGGCTGGTCCCCCATAGCTTCCGCACAATGTGGCAGGCACAATACTCACATCTGCTGGGGCAACATCCGGCCCCAGGCACACTCCACCTTCGCAACTTGAGCCCTTGGGACCTGCCGTGGCTCCTCCCGGTGCCCATCCCCCGGCCCTGCGTCCTGCTCGGTCCTGGCCCACAGCACCCTCTGCCCCGTGCCCCCCTCCCTCCCCAAGTTGTGCCCCTCTCCCCAGGTCCCCACGGCCTCCTTCCATCCCCCCAGACCCCCACTGCAACTACAGTCCTTGCCAGAATTCTGGAAGCATGGCATGAGCTCACTAAAAAGTCCCTCTTAAAAAATTAATGAGATGTTCTGGGCCCAATTGACATTTAAACCACTCAGTACATCCTGCATAAGAAGCCTGCATCTAAAGGACACTAAATAACTTAATCACAACCAATCACTCTTTCCTTTCGATGAAAGCAGAAGCTGTCTCATTACAGACCAATTTACACTCTAAACTGGAGAGGCCAAAGCAAGCCATTTGTACCTTGAGAGTTTACCATATCTGCCTGTCGACACCCACACTCACGTAGAGGAAGTAATTCTGAGCACGTGGGGTGCTTTCACAAATAATTTCTATGGAAAACAGCAGCCAGACAGTAATGCAGGCCCAAGGTGACCTCATTACCAGAATTTGTTCTAGTTGTCATTAGACATATCACACTGTGTCACTCAAAACGGGAAAGAAATAAAAGATACTGACATATAGCACTAGCGATTACAGACAAGCAATGCCGTGATGCCATGGAAGGCCTTGGCCGGAGAGGAATATGTATAGTGTTGAAGATTCAATCACCCTCAGATCCGCCACTGTGGTCTCAAAGGCTCTATCCTTCTTCTGCTCTTTTTAATCATTCCTTCTGCGTGAGGCACAGCAAGTGTGTCTTCTACATGTTGCAAGCCAGCTTCCCTCCCGAGCAGAGTCCTGGGAGACGTGTAAGTCACAGGCCCTGAGCCCAGATACTGGGAGCAGAAGAGCCAGCCGGCCAGCCCACTGGGTCCCTCAGTGAGGGCAGCTCCTGAGCCCCTGTGGACAAAGCCCCTCCCAGAAAGGTGACCAGGGCCTCCAGCACTGACAAGAGAGGCGAGCTACCTGCGTGCGAGAGGAGCTATGAGACGGCCGATCCACAGCCAGGGGCCATCGCGTTGGGGTGGCTGAACCACCTGACTCGTTATCACCTGTTGAGCAGCTTGCAGTTTCTACCACGAGGCCTCAGGCAGAACTGGAGCATCGCTAGCTCAGAGTCTTTAAAATCACGGGACTCTGGAGCAGATAAAGGCCCAGCGGCCAGCGCATCCAACCGCTCCATTCTACCAACGCAGAGACTGAAGCCCACAGAGGTGCCTGTGGTCACGGCACACTGACCAGGCACGCAGGAGACTCCAGGTGGGTGTTTAGAACAAACAGAACAGACCTGTGGACCCTGCTTTTCAGGTCTCTCACCCACCCCCTGCGCTACTTCGTGCACAGGTCTTCTAAGTCTCTTTCTAACGGAATAAATTAGTACTACAGGAAGAGGGCACACCACTACTGTTAATGGAAGCCAGCATCACTGCTGCAGGAAAGCAGTTCCAAAGATGAGAACAATGAAAGTAAAACACAGCGTCATGTTACATTAAAAAAAACAGTGTAGCACTGGGAGAGCACCCTCTTTCAACAAGAAGAGGGCGGGCTGTGCTAAGGAGGAAGCAGGGTCTGGAGCTGCTCCTGAATGCTGGCCCACGTGGGGTGTGGAGGCAGGAATTGCAGGGGCAGTTTGGGTGGGGTGCGGAGCTGTCCAGCAGAGGCAGGATCCGGGTCCACCAGGACAACCTCACAGCCCCGTGTCCACTCAGTCCTGGTGAAGTCGTGGTTCACAGTGTGAGGTTCTCCACACACATTAAATAACACAGAGAAGCTAAAATAAAAGCCAGACTCGACTGCCCCTGGAAGACACCTGTGGAGGCAGGCTCAGCTCTCATCCCAGCCAGGCCCAGGCCTGAGGCCAGAGACGGTGGTCAAGCCACACCAGGAGCCTGGGGACACCGGGGTCATGGCTGATCAGTCTCCTATGGTTTCCAAACAATCGTGCAGGTGTCTCCGGAGTCTAGGCTTGATCACTGCAAACATCTAAGTGTTAGGAATGAACACCAAATAAAACGACCTGGGAGGTCTTCGTTTAGGAAGCCCTGGAAAGCCCTGTCTGATTCTGCCACACAGGCTCCTTGACGGAGATAAACAGACAAGGAGTCGGCAGCTTCCGGTGGAGGAGCCGCAGCGCCCAGGAGGGCAGGGCGCCCTCCCACGGGCCGCGGGCCGGCTCCCGGCCCCTCCTCCCGCAGCTCTCGGCTCTGACCCTGATCATTGATCGTCGCCATGCGCTTCCAACAGGCCGCGTATCACAGGGACCACTTTCCGACGGCCGGCGCACTCATTTTCCCACAATGTATTACAGGCGGCTCGCAAGATTTTCCATCACACTTAAATAGATTCAGATGTCTCTGAAGAGCAGGTTTCCCATATCAGTGCAGCAGTCCAGGTTAAGTCCAAGGACGTAGAGGAAAATAGATTTTTTTTCTAGGCGGTACGACTTGCCATTAAAAAATATTAGCATCTGAGCAGCCATCAGACCCACAAGCCAGGCCCGGCGCTCCGGCGGTGCTGACATGCTCACTGCGGGTGTCAATTTTCTTTTCCTTTCAGAAAAGTAATTTCCTTGTTGTACCCACCCAGGACTGGGGACTGCGAAAGAGACAGCGCAGCAGGAAACCTCCAGGCTCCTGAAACGCTCAACAAAGAGGGGCAGATGCCATTTCAATCACCTGCCCGCCTAGAGGACTGCAGCTTCCAGCCAAGAAGAGCCGTCACTTCCCAGCCCAACCCGCACAAATGAGGGGGCGGGGCCAGGGAGACCCTGGGGAATCCTGGGAGGCGGGGCCTGGGGAAGCCTGAGGGCCTCCTGGGAGGCGGGGCCTGGGGAGACCCTGGGGAATCCTGGGAGGCGGGGCCTGGGGAGACCTGAGGGTGTCCTGGGAGGTGGGGCCTGAGGGGACACTGCCAGCAGTGACATCGGCCGCAGGTTTTCATTTCCTTCAGTAAGAATCATGGAGTTTCCCAAGAGCTCTGTCCTTAAAGCTGACGAAACATAAACAAGCCAACAGAAGACAGCATCCAGGCCCAGGAGGGGGCTCGGGGCACGGGAGCCAGCCCGCCTCTCTGCACACAGCGGTCACACCCCAAAGGTCAGGCTCCCCACTTAGAAACGCCTAGTCACGCTCCGCGGTTTCCGCCCGTTCTGTTCCCGTCTGACTGTCCTGGGGCCTGCCTGTCACTCCCGCTGCACCTGGAAGATAAACGCACAAATCTGGAAAGTGGTAATCGTCCTTCTCAACTCAACTAGCACTTATTAAACTCACCCAATGGCCTGGAATCCTGACCCCCAGAGGGCGAGGACCCGAAGTTCCAGGAGTCCAGAGGCACGGTTGACCCCGCGCCGCCCGCACAGGGCTCCGCTCCTGCCGGCAGGAGGGGGTCTGCCTGCGCAACGCTCGCGGCCCAGAGTCAAAGTCTCGCCTTGACGGTTAAGATTAGTGACGCCCCCCTGGATGGCTTTGGTGAGGGTCCCCTATTCCTGACGCATATGCTGTTGCGTGTGCACAGATGTGTGACCTCATTGTGCCTGGGTCCTCCCCTCCCCTGGCCACGCTGAACCCCAGACAGAACCACAGGAGAGGCCTGACCTGCCAGCACCCGCCACGTCCTCGGGCTCCACGCTAGGTCCCCAGTCTTGCGGCAGCGCCCATGCCCCACTCGCCCCGTGTCCCTGGGAGGCACCTGCCCCTCCGCTCACCCGCTCCCCGGGGCTCGCCCTGCTACCCTGGATGGTCCGGCAGCTCAGGCCCAAGGGCCAGCGGAGGCCCCTGCGGCTTCTCCCGCTCTGAGGAGGGACCTCCGTGGTCCAGACCAGGCTCTTTCCTCCCAAAACACAGTCTCGCAGCTTGGGGGGCGGGGGTGGTTCCAAACACCCACGCCTTCCAGCCCCTCTTCTGGGCTAGCGGCTCTGCCTGGCTTTCGGCCTCAGTTGCTTCCATCAGAGTCAAGCGGAAAGGCCGTCAGCGGAGCGTCCGCCCCAGACAGGAACCGCAGCCTCTCCACAGGGACCCTCAGTTTGCGTGAGTGCCCTGGCCGTGGTCTTCTCAGCCCCTGTGTCCCAGGGACCGGCCTCAGCAGTCGCGGCTTTCGTCCTCACTACGAGGATCGGCCGGCGGCCCTGGGAAGCGTCCACGTGCCTCAATAATTAGTGACCAGCGGGGGCGCGCTGCCCCCTCACCCCAGGCAGCTGCTATTTAGAGGGGAGACGGGTGGTCAGGAGCTGTCTGGAGCTGGGGCCCCCCTCAAGGAAGGCTGGAAGGAGGGCCAGCCGGTCTGAGGGGCGAGGGTGCTGGTGAGCGGGAGTGAGAGGCCTTTGCCTCCCCTGCCAAGGGCGGAGCTGGCAGGCCCGAGGGCTCCCTCCTCCCGTCACAGCTTCCCAGAGCCCAGCCTGGAATCCGCGTGATCCCGGGACAGCCTGAGTGCTGCGCGCTGGGGGGCTGCTCACAGACTCTAACCGGCTTCCCAGCCGAGCAGATGCGCCGATGAAGCGCGGGCATCAGAGCACGCCGGGCGCTCCTTATCGGGGAGCCGGGGCTCCAGCTCGCAGGGCTGCCGCAGGGCTTGCTGCTCTGCCTTGCGTGTGGGGAGGCAGGGCGCTCGGCTTCCATCCCCAGGCGAGGTGGCCGGCATTTCCACCGGATGCTTCCTCCTTGGTCTCAGGTGAAGCTGTGCTGCTGAGGGCAGGGGTCACCTGGGTGCCCAACAGGGACTGACCGGACAACATTCTTAAAGTAGGGGCCACTGGGAGAGAAAAATGATTACATCTTATCTCTCCAAAGTTGCTGACATGCTTCTACAATGTACCCCAACCCCGAGGACCCAGCATCTTTAAGGCTCCACTCCCACGAATGGATGAGGGGTTCTGATGGGAATGATCCGAGTCTGTGCTGCTCGGGGTGGTGAATGACCCACGGGCTGGGGAGGGGCTGCTTCAGCTTCTGTTCCGATCCATCATTTGTTCATCTGATGGAGAGCCTGGTGACGAATCTGCCAAAAAGGATCCCATTCATCCATTTTATTCATTTCAGTTGCTCAGTCGTGTCTGACTCTTTGCAACCCCATGAATCGCAGCACGCCAGGCCTCCCTGTCCATCACCAACTCCTGGAGTTCACTCAGACTCACATCCATTGAGTCAGTGATGCCATCCAGCCATCTCATCCTCAGTCGTCCCCTTCTCCTCCTGCCGCCAATCCTTCCCAGCATCAGAGTCTTTTCCAATGAGTCAACTCTTTGTATGAGGTGGCCAAAGTACTGGAGTTTCAGCTTTAGCATCATTCCTTCCAAAGAAATCCCAGGGCTGATCTCCTTCAGAATGGACTAGTTGGATCTCCTTGCAGTCCAAGGGACTCTCAAGAGTCTTCTCTAACACCACAGTTCAAAAGCATCAATTCTTCAGCACTCAGCCTTCTTCACAGTCCAACTCT
>SJYC01051321.1:0-82297 GCA_006408675.1 Madoqua kirkii | reverse complement strand
AGGGGGTCCTGGTTCGTCCACGCTGGACTCTGCGGGCCACTGACTCCCTGGGGTGGGCTGTGTGTGAAGCTCCTGGCGTGACATCCACACCCACAGGGCCTGATGCGGGGCCCCTCCTGCCCTGGAACCTTCTGCAGGATGGGGAGAGGAGACAGCGAAGTCGACGGGCCGTGGCTGCAGGGTGGTGAACGGGGAAGCTCTAGCACTTCCTGTCCAGGGTCTTGGCTCCACACACTGTACTCTATCAGACTGAGCCCATGGGGCCACAGATGCGGGGCCTGTCCTGTTCGCTTGGGAGTGACAACCCCCACGAGGCTGTTTAAATGTGAAGTAGAAATTCAGTCCCTTGACTCAGCCACCCACAGGGCCAGTGCCTTGGACAGCCTGTGTCGAGAGGCGTCCATTGGGGTGCCACCCACCAGAAGTTCTCCGGGACAGCAGCCGGGACGCCCAGCAGCCCCCGGTCAGCGGGAAGCTCGGCTTTGCAGGCGGTGGGGCGATTGGAGAGGAGACAGCGAAGTCGACGGGCCGTGGCTGCAGGGTGGTGAACGGGGAAGCTCTAGCACTTCCTGTCCAGGGTCTTGGCTCCAAACACTGTACTCTTATCAGACTGAGCCCATGGGGCCACAGATGCGGGGCCTGTCCTGTTCGCTTGGGAGTGACAACCCCCACGAGGCTGTTTAAATGTGAAGTAGAAATTCAGTCCCTTGACTCAGCCACCCACAGGGCCAGTGCCTTGGACAGCCTGTGTCGAGAGGCGTCCATTGGGGTGCCACCCACCAGAAGTTCTCCGGGACAGCAGCCGGGACGCCCAGCAGCCCCCGGTCAGCGGGAAGCTCGGCTTTGCAGGCAGTGGGGCGATGAGACGCAGGTGCGGTTAGGCAACTGGGGTGGGAAGCGGCGCAGGTGGGAAGGGAGTGCATGATGCACACACTGAGCGCAGCGAGCGTGCCCGCTGCGGAGGCCAGGCGCCTCCTGCCCTGTCGCCTCCATTTTCCCTGTTGGGCCAGCAGTCCGTGCGTGTTCCTCTTCAGGACGGAAGAGGACCTCGGGGCTGTCTTAGAATGGCAGCACCGGCTCTGTGAGTCGGATCTCCCAGGCTCCAACCGCTGGCAGAGGTCTCCATCCGCGCGAGTCGACATTGCTCCGGCCTTTGGGATTTAGTCTGCCTGTCCATCTTTGTCCTCCTTCAGATAAACAGCAAACCATCTTCACAGCTTGTCTCCCAAATGGACCTGGGTCCATGCCAAGTGCTGGTTCCCTGGTTTCTCAGCAACTCCAAGGCCACCAAGGGCAGAGGAGCTGCAGTGGAGACTCTGGGCCGGCAGGTGCCTGGGGCCTCCACGGCCAAGGGGGGATGGCAGGCGTGGGCTGGAAGGGGGTCTGCGCTCGGCCAGTGATGCGTGAGGGTCTGAAGCCCAGACACCTGCAGGACTTGCCTCAGCTCTCACTGCAACCAGAGCCAGAATTTGGAATCCTGGCAGCGAAGTCAGGGCTTTTCCTAGGGCCAGAGGGTGGCAGGGCTGACCCCCACGCCTACTGGGAGCTGACGTTGCAAACAGATGTAGGCAGTGTTGTAACTGGTGGAACGCGGGCTATGAAAGCGTGAAAGGAAGACCAGACCCTTCTGTGATGCGATCCTCAAGTGAGCCTGAAGGGGCACCACCGCTTAAGACACGGGCAAGATTGTTCCCGTGTCTAGACAGCTGGTGCTCACTGTGGCGTCTCACCCAGAACCAGATCTGCCTGAAGGAGGCCACTGGGTTATGGCAACACTTCTGAGACAGTCCGGACACAAACGCCCTGGTCCCTCAGAGTCAGAAAACAGAGGAGCACCATAAACGAGGTAGACCCCCTCCACTACCAGGACGGGGGCTATAAATAAAGACATGGGCTGCGAGGCTGACACCAAGAAACATCCAATGCCGTTTCTCTCTGAGTAAGATCAGCAGCCACAGGGTACACGCGGCGGCCCCCAGCACCTCGGGGTGAGGTGGGAACCTCGGCCTCCTCACACGCCCTTGTGAGAAACAGCCTGCAAACTGGCCCGGCTGCCGGCCGCCCAGGCAGGAGTGGTCCTGGCCGGCACTGACCACCGGGAGGCCCCAGTCAGGGATGCGGCGCCGGGCTCCTGCAAGCTCCTGTGGTGCTGTCGCCGTCCACTCACTCAGTCCCTCCCTCCCTCAGTCACTCAGTCATCACTCACTCATTACTCACTCATTCATCACTCACTCAGCCACTCATTACTTAGCCACTCTCTGTTACTCACTCACTCATTCATCACTCACTCAGTCTCTCACTCAGTCACTCACTCATTACTCACTCACTCTCACTTGCTCACTCATCATTCACACTTTCATTACTGATTCACTCACTCACTCATCACTCATTCATTCATTCACCCACTCATTATTCACTCACTGATTGCTCACTCATCACTCACTCACTCACTCACTCATTCACTCACTTTCACTTGCTTGCTCATTCACTCACTCATTCATGCATTCATTCATATCACTCATGCATGCATTCGCCCATTCACTCATTCATGCATTCATTCACTCAGGGGCAGCTGCCCTCAGTACTAGCTCAGTTGAGGACAGAATGTACAGGACTCAGCCCCTGGGGAGGGGGAGGGCACCAGGATCCGTGTGCCTGGTTAAGAGGCTGTGTTAGACGGTGAGGAGGAGAATGCTGGACGCTGCAGCCTCTCGTTGGATGACCACTCTGGGTCCTGATGCTTTGCACAGCAGGTGGCACCCAGAAAGCTTAAGCTTGCCAAAGGAACGAGGTGGACGGACAGCCCCTGAAATCTCCACACAGCACATGAGGCCTAGACCAAGAGCACAGCCGAGGAGGATGTAGGAAGGGGAGCTCCTCGCCCAGCCCCTCCAGGAGCACACGGCCCCACACGGCCTATTGAGAAGCAGAGGGCCAGGCGCTCAAGGCTCTGTGGTCGTTCACAGAAACACCTGGGCTGTGGGGTCTGGCCTGCAGGGAGCGAGAGGAAGGGGTGCGGAGGGACAGCGCTGGCTGGGTTGGGGCCCGGAAGGCCTCCGACAGGCGCGGGGCCCTAGCGATGCTCCACCAGGTGTGGGGCCGGGCTGGGGCACCCTCCCTTCCCTGGTCATGGGCGGGGGCGGCAGCCTGAAGGTGCCTGGGATGGCGGGCTGCCCTCTTGGGACCGTGGGCTCCGTCGAGGCTGCTGACCAGCACAGGACGGGCTCCTGGGTCTTTGCGGCCAAGCATGGCTCGGAACCCTTGCAGGAGGCAGCGGCCTCCCCTCTGGGCCCATTAGCCCTTCCCTCCCCTGGTGTCTGAGGTCACTGACAAAATGGAATAAAGTTTTCCAGGTTCTCTCCTGTTTAAAGAATAGCCTGCTTGTCTAATTACTTCAAGTGTATCTATTAATTTCATCACTGCTGCTGACTTAATCAGAAACTTCATTTACAATTTTATAAACTGCAAAACTCATTTGCTACCTACTGTCACGTACTATAGCCAACTTGTCAGCACCTTGTTCCCCATCTGATGTTTCTCATTTCCCTGAGTTTGGAAAATTTATACTGAGCTAAAATAAACTGGTCCAAATAGAAGCTGTGTTTTAGCTCCTCCCTTAAATGCTTTGTGCCTGGAGACGCTCTGTTAAAGCTTCCAGTGGCCAATTCTGGGGAAAAGAATGAATGTTATCACCTGAAAGAGACCAGTGTGATGTCAGCCTGAGAAAAGCACACGGGGTTTCAGCCATCTCCGCGTGTCTCCTGGACACGTCCACTCGCCCCATCCCGCCCCTCCCTGACCCGCCGCAGCCCCACCACAGGCCGCTGCTCGTCCCAGCAGATGTCATATGACCGAGGCGCTCCTGAAGGACCGGACTTGCTCCTCTGCTGTCATCAGTGCCTCATCTTTCACACAAGAAGGGTTTAAAAATTGAGCCTGTTTTTTTAGTACGGTTTTGCTGCTTGTTTACGTTATATTTCTCTGAGGTAATAGAATCGGACAAATCACATCATCTGCCGACAGTTTAATTTCAGGACTGTGTAACACGACATGCATGTGTGAGAATTTTATCCCCTTGCTTTCTGCACTCCCTAAATTTTGTTTCCATTTTTTAAAATTTGTGACAATATATTATTCCTGGAGGTTTTATAAACCATGTCCTTCAAGCAAATAAATGTAAATTTACTCTGACTCTGAGTTCATTTTCAAAGAATGGCTTGAGAAGTGTTACATCCACTTCACCAAATTTTATGTCTAAAATGCTTATTTCCGTTTTTCACACAATAATAGAGATACCCACGATGATGATTTTAGAGCCTCTAGGAGCATAAGACATGCTGCAGAATTGCTAATAGCCTCGTAAACAAGATGTGAGACAGTCAATTTCCCTTCTGCCTGGAAGCTGCGGGATCGCCTGCCCGAGAGGCAAGGAGAGGCGCCCAGCGTTCAGGCCGCCGTGAGTGCCAGGCCCCTTAAGGTCACTACAGCTTATGGTAATGAGCATGGAAAGGTTACTATAGTTGTCTCTGTGGATTTCTTCTAGAAAATGCAGAGGAGAGAAAGGTCACCGAGCCTTGTCCGGAACCCACTGATCAACACTGACGGAAACACGGGGCCACTCACGGGGCCACTGCAGTGGCATCGTGCGCAGGTCCGGTCAGTCACGCACACACCTCTTCTGGACTTGAAAAAGTGAGAATCCCCAGGTCAGCGGCTACAGTGGGAAATGAAACAGTCCCATTTCACACTGACTCCATGCATGCAGTTAACAAGCAACGGAAGAGTCTTGCAAATACTGATGTCATATGACCGAGGCGCTCCTGAAGGACCGGACTTGCTCCTCTGCTGTCATCAGTGCCTCATCTTTCACACAAGAAGGGTTTAAAAATTGAGCCTGTTTTTTTAGTACGGTTTTGCTGCTTGTTTACGTTATATTTCTCTGAGGTAATAGAATCGGACAAATCACATCATCTGCCGACAGTTTAATTTCAGGACTGTGTAACACGACATGCATGTGTGAGAATTTTATCCCCTTGCTTTCTGCACTCCCTAAATTTTGTTTCCATTTTTTAAAATTTGTGACAATATATTATTCCTGGAGGTTTTATAAACCATGTCCTTCAAGCAAATAAATGTAAATTTCACTCTGACTCTGAGTTCATTTTCAAAGAATGGCTTGAGAAGTGTTACATCCACTTCACCAAATTTTATGTCTAAAATGCTTATTTCCGTTTTTCACACAATAATAGAGATACCCACGATGATGATTTTAGAGCCTCTAGGAGCATAAGACATGCTGCAGAATTGCTAATAGCCTCGTAAACAAGATGTGAGACAGTCAATTTCCCTTCTGCCTGGAAGCTGCGGGATCGCCTGCCCGAGAGGCAAGGAGAGGCGCCCAGCGTTCAGGCCGCCGTGAGTGCCAGGCCCCTTAAGGTCACTACAGCTTATGGTAATGAGCATGGAAAGGTTACTATAGTTGTCTCTGTGGATTTCTTCTAGAAAATGCAGAGGAGAGAAAGGTCACCGAGCCTTGTCCGGAACCCACTGATCAACACTGACGGAAACACGGGGCCACTCACGGGGCCACTGCAGTGGCATCGTGCGCAGGTCCGGTCAGTCACGCACACACCTCTTCTGGACTTGAAAAAGTGAGAATCCCCAGGTCAGCGGCTACAGTGGGAAATGAAACAGTCCCATTTCACACTGACTCCATGCATGCAGTTAACAAGCAACGGAAGAGTCTTGCAAATACTGACAACTAGAGAAAAGTTCTAGCTGGTGGCTCAGCTGGTAAAGAATCCGCCTGCAATGTGGGAAACTCTGGTTCAACTCCTGGGTCAGGAAGAGCCCCTGGAGAAGGGAAAGGCTACCCACTCCAGTATTCTTGGGCTTCCCCGGTGGCTCAGCTGGTAAACAATCTGCCTGCAATGCAGGAGATCTGGGTTCACTCTCTGGGTTGGGAAGATCCCCTGGAAGAGGGAAAGGCTACCCACTCCAGTATTCTGGCCTGGACAATTCCATGGACTGTATAGTCATGGGGTTGCAAAGAGTCAGACACGACTAAGCAACTTTCACTTTTAGAGAAAAGTTCAGTTTTAGAGATGGTACAGTAGCATCTCATTCATTTAGCATAAAGTAGGTAAAAGTTATTCCAAAAAATGTATTTCCAGGGTAACTTAAACATACATACATAGAGCCCATTTGAGAGGCTTTAAATTAAATCTTTTGTAAAAGGATTGCTTATTTCTCTGATGCCTTGAGCCTGGCAGAATGAACAGACACTCATTCACGCTTGACGACCAGAGGCCTCATTGCACATATCAGCACAGGGCTTTTGGTCACACCCAAGGCCTGAGATGTTGTGGGACAGGAGGTTGCTGCCTTCATTCCAATGGTTCCATTTGGCTGTGGAAGGTAAGGCCCCCCACCCGCTCCCTTTATAGCATCTTTCTGCTTTGAATAAAACCCACCTCTACACACAGAAGATTTTAGAAGTTCACCGATTTATGAACACAGATGGGCTCATGGAATGTGACAGTCAAGTTGTCTTTGAAAATGACTGAAGATGTTCATCATGGGATCTCCATGGTGTCTTGACCAACACAAGATCCTCTCTGCATGCCATCACTAAAGAAGGCAGAACAGGCCTCTGTGACACTGAAAACAGCTCTCACAGTGGCCTCTGCTTCCCTGGGAGGCCTACAGATGGCTTTTACAAAAAGCACAGCACCACAGTCTCTGTCTCCCAGTTAACGTTAAGAGCTGGAGAAGCTCTTCTCTGTTATCTTCGCTTTTGAAACCCTTTATTGGAATGGTTTTTTAAAGTAGCATCACCCTCAATCACAGGTGTACGTGCGCTTGGTTCCACTCCGGTTCAAAGCGCCCATCCAACCGGAAGAGGGAGCACGTGCTCAGAAGAGCCCTGGACCATCAGGCGCCGTCACAGCCAGCAAGGCAGCCTCTGGTAGCACAGAACTGCAGACTGGGCTGAGCACGTATTGCGCGCTGGGGTTCATAAGAAGATGTGGGCCAAGAGAAACAGAATGAGATACAAAGCAAGCAGAAGCACACAGAATCTACAGGATGCAGCAAAAGCAGTCTTTAGAGCAAAGTTCATAGGAATACAGGTCTTCTTCAAAGAAATAAGAAAAGCCTGAAGTAAACAACCTAACCTAACACCAAAAAGAATTAGCAGAAAAAAAGAACAAGCAAAACCTAAAGTCGGTAGAAGAAAGGAAATAATAAAGATCAGAGATGAAATAAATAAAACAGAGATTAAGAAACACAAGTAAAAATCAATAAAACCAAAGGCTAGTTCACTGAGAAGGTAAACAAAACTGACAAACTTCTGGACAGGCTCCCGAAGAAACAAAGAGAGAGCATCAGAATAAATAAAATAATAACTAAAAGAGGAGAAATCACACCTGTACTGCAGAAATGAAAAAACAAAGACCCATAAGAAAATGCTATGGACAGTTATATGCCAACAAACTGGACAACTTAGAAGAAATATAAAAGTTTCTAGAAACATATAGCCCACCAAAACTGAATCAAGAAAAAAAATAGATAATTTGAACAGATAGGTCACTAGAAGTGAAACACAGCCTGTAACTAAAGGAAAAAACAACAACAACAACTTTCTGAACACAGAAGTCCAGGATGAGAGGGCTTCACAGATTAATTCTGCAAAATATACAAAGAATTCATACAAATCCTTTTCAGACTCTTCCAAGAGATGGAAGAGGAAGGAACACTCCTGAAGCCGTTCAATAAAGCCACCATCATGCTAATGCCAAAACCAGATAAAGATGCTACCAATAAGGAAAATTACGGGCCAGTAACTTTGGTGCATATAGATGCAAAAATTCTCAACAAAATATCAGCCAACCAAATGCAATAAAGCATCATACACCATGATCAGGCTGGATTGATTCCATAGTCACAAGAATGGTTCAACATACGCAAATCAATCAATGTGATACACCACATGGGCAAAAGAAAAGACAAAAATCACATGATCATTTCAATAAATGCAGAAGAAAGCATTTGACAAAATTCAACATCCGGTCATGATAAAAACTCTTACCAAAGTGGGTATAAAAGAAACAGAGTTCAACATAGTAAAAGCTATTTATGACAAGCCCACAGCCAATATAATATGTAACAGTGAAAAGCTGGAAGCCTTGTCACTAAAGTCGGAAGCAGGACAAGGATGCCCACTCTCACTATTTCTATTCACCATGCTATTGGCAATCTCGCCACAGCAAACAGGTAAGAAAAAGAAATAAACACTATCCAGACTGGAAGGGAAGAGGTGAGATTGCCATTATATGTAGACACCACGATACTATACATAGAAAACCTTAAAGACGGCACACAAAACCACTAGAACTAATAAAAGAATCCCGCAAGGCAGCAGGATACAAGACCAGCACGCAGAAGTCAGGTGCATTTCTTTACATGAACAAAGAAATATAAAAAGGGGAAAGTAAAAGAACAGTTCCTTTTAAAATTGCATCAAAAATATAATAAAATGCTTGGGAATAAACCTGACCAAGGAGGTAAAGGACTTATATGCTGAGAAATAATAAATACTGATAAAGGAAACTGAAGATGTCTCAAAGAATGGAAAAATATCCCATGCTCCTGGATTGGAAGAATTAATACTGTCAAAATGGCCATACTACTCAAAGCAATATACAGATTTAATGTTGTCCCTCTCATACAGGGCTTCCCTGGCGGCTCAGGAGGAAAGAACCCGCCTGCCAGTGCAGCAGATGTGGATTCAATCTCTAAGCTGGGAAGATTCCCTGGAGAAAGAGAGGGCAGCCCACTCCAGTCTTTTGCCTGGAGAATTCCATGGACAGAGGAGCCTGGGGGGCCACAGTCCATGGGGTCACAAAAGAGATATGACTTGGCAACCAAATAACAACAAAGGACAACTATCAAATTACCCACGACATTTTCCACCAGCAGAACAAATAGCCTAAAATGTATATGCAACTACAAAAGACTCAGAACTGCCAAAGCAACCCTGAAGGAAAAGAACAAAGCTAGAGGCATAGCCATCCCAGACTTCAGACAATATTACAAAGCTACCGTGATCAAAACAGCCTGGCATCAGCACAAAAACAGACACACAGATCAATGAGACAGAGCAGAGAGCCTAGACGTAAACCCACACATCTATGGTCAATTAATCTTCACCAAAGGAGGCAAGAATGCAGAACAGAGCAAAAGCAGGCTCTTCAGCAAGTGGTTCTGGGAAAACTGGGCTGCCTCACACTATGCCAAGGACAAACTCAAAACGGCTTAAGTACTTACATATAAGACAGGACACTAGGAAACTCCTAGAAGAGAACGTAGGCAAAACATGCTCTGACAGAAATCGTACCAATGTTTTCTTAGGTCAGTTTATCAAGGCAACAGAAATAAAAGCAAAGATAAACGAGGGGCACCCAATCAGACTTACAAGCTTCTGCACCATGAAGGAAGCCATAGACAAAAGCAACAGCCCACCTACAGACTAGGAGAAAATGTTTGCAAACGGTGCGACCACCGGGGTTAATTTCCAAAGCATACAGACAGGATATGCCCCTCGGTAACAGGAAACAAACAACCCAATTTTAAAAATGGGCGGAAGACCTACACAGATGTTTCTCCAAAGACGTCAAACAGATGACCAGCAGACACAGGTAGAGATGCTCAGCAGTACCAGTTACTGTCGTTGCTGCTCAGCGGCTGAAACGGATCTGACTCTGTGACCCTGGTGGGCTGCCAGGCTTCTCTCCTCCACTGTCTCCCAGAGCTTGCTCAGACTCACGCCCACTGAGCTGGAGAAGCCATCCAGCCATCTCATTCTCTGTCGTCTCCTTCTCCTCCTGCCTTCATTCTTTCTCAGCATCAGTTGACTTTCCAATAAGTCAGCTCCTCACATCAGGTGGCCGAAGTGCTGGAGCTTCAGCTTCAGTCCTTCCAATGACTGTGCTGTCCTTAGTTGCCCAGTCGTGTCTGTCTCTTTGCAGTCCCATAAACTGTAGCCTGCTAGGATCCTCTGTCCATGGGGATTCTTTTGGCAAGAATACTGGAGTGGGTTGCCATGCCCTCCTCCAGGGCATTTTTCCAACCCAGGGATGGAACCCAGGTCTCCCGCACTGCAGGCGGTTTCTTTATCATCTGAGCCACCAGGGAAGCCCAAGAATACTGGAGTGGGTACCCTATCCCTTCTCTCCAGGGGATCTTCCCAACTCAGGAATGAAACCAGGGTGTTCTGAATTACAGTCAGATGCTTCACCAGCTGAGTTACCATTTAGGGTTGATTTCCTTTAGGGCTGAATGGTTTGATCTCCTTGAAGTCCAAGGGGCTCTCAAGAGTCTTCTCCAGCCTCACAGTTTGATAGCATCAATTCTTCAGCACTCAGCCTTCTTTATAGTCCAACTCTCACATCCGTACATGAGTAATGAAAAAACCATAGCTTTGACTGTATGGACCTTTGTCGGCAAAGTGATGTCTCTGCTTATTAATACACTGTCTAGGTTGGTCATAGCTTTCCTTCCAAGGAGCAAGCATCTTTTAATTTCATGGCTGCAGTCACCATCCTCAGTGATTTTGAAGCCCAAGAAAATAAAGCCTGTCACTGTTTTGTCTCCCCACCTCTTTGCCATGAAATGATGGGACCCGATGCCATGATGCTCATTTTTTGAACGTTGAGACTTAAGCCAGCGTTTTCACTCTCCTCTTTCACTTTCATCAAAAGGCTCTTTAGTTCTTCGTTACCTTCTGCCATTAGGGTGCTCTGCCTAGAAGTTAAATAAGCAGGGTGGCAATATACAGGCTTGTTGTACTCCTTTCCCAATTTTGAAGCCGGCAGTTGTTCCATATTCAGTTCTCATGCTTCCTGACCTGCATACAGGTTTCTCAGGAGACAGGTAAGGTGGTCTGGTATTCCCATCTCTTTATGAATTTTCCAGTTTGTTGTAATCCACAGTCAAAGGCTTTAGCATAGTCAGTGAAGCAGAAGCGGATGTTTTTCTGGAATCCCTCTGCTTTCTCCATGATCCAGTCAATGCTGGCAGTTTGGCCTCTGGTTCCTCTGGAAACTCTCAGCTCACCTGTTGCTGAAGCTGAGCCTGAGGACTCTGAGCATTGCCATGCCAGCGTGTCAAATGAGCATGATGATGCCGTGGTTTGCACATTCTTGGGCAGTGCCCTTATTTGGGGTTGGAATGAAAACTGACCTTTCCAGTCTGTGGCCACTGCTGAGTTTTCCAAATTTGCTGACACACTGAATGCAGCACTTTAACAGCATCACCTTTTAGGAGTGAGATAGCTCAGCTGGGATTCTGTCACCCCCACTAGCATTGTTCATGCGAATGCTTCCTGAGGCCCACTCTGCTTCACACTCCAGGATGTCTGTCTCTAGGCGAGCGACCACACCACTGTAGTTATCTGGGTCATTAAGACCTGTTTTTGTATAGTTCTTCTGTGTATCCTTGTCACCTCTTCCTTTTTTTTTTTTTTTTAACTTTAAACGTTTTATTTTGCATTGGAGCATAACAGATTAACAATGCTGGGGTAGTTTCAGGTGAAGAGTGAAGGGAGTCAGCCATACGTGTATCCATTCCCCCCGAAACCCCACTCCCATCAAGGCTGGCACACTACGCCGAGCAGAGTTCCATGAGCGACACGCTAGGTCCTTGCTGGTTATCCAGTTTAAACACAGTGGCTTGGGCGTGACCTTCCCCGACGCCCTCACTATCCCTTCCCCCTGGCAACCATACGTTTGTTTTCTAAGTCTGTTGAGTCCTTTCTGTTTTGCAAGGTCAACGGTATCAATTCTTTGTAGAGCCCACATATTAGGGACGTCAAACATTTCACCTTCTCTGACTTACTTCCCTCTCCACGTCAGTCTGACACTCTCTAGGCCCATCCATATCTTGCCACCTCTTCTTAATCTCTTCTGCTTCTGCTGGTCCTTACCATTTCTGTCCTTTATTGTGCCCATTCCTGCATGAAATACTCCCTTGATCTTGCCAATCTTTCTTGAGATCTCTAGTCTTTCCCATTCTATTGTTTCCCTCTACTTCTTTGCACTGTTCACTGAAGAAGGCCTTCCTGCCTCTCCTTGCAGTGCTTCGGAACTCTGGGCTGTCCGGGCTTTCTGTCCCTTCTCCTTTTGCTTCCTTTCTGTTCTGAGCTGTTTGTAAGGCCTCCTCAGGCAGCCATCTCACCTTCCTGCGCTTCTTTCTCTCTGGGATGTTTTGGCCAGTGCCTTATGCGGAATGTTATGAACCTCTGTCCATAGTTCTTCAGGCGCTCTGTCTATCAGATCTAATGCCTTGAATCTATTTGTCATCTCCACTGTATAATCATAAGGGATTTGATTTAGGTCAGACCTGAATGGCTTAGTGGTTTTCCCTACTCCCTTCAATGTAAGCCTGAATTTTCCATAAGGGGCTCAGGATCTGAGCCACAGTTAGCTCCAGGTCTTGTTCTTGCAAACTATATAGAACTTTTCCATCTTTGGCTGCAAAGAACATAATCAGTCTGCTTTCAGTATTGACCATCTGGTGATTTCCATGGGTAGAGTCGTCTCTCATGCAGCTGGAAAGGGTGTTTGCCACGAGCAGTGCATCCTCTTGACAAAACTCCGTCAGCCTTTGCCTTGCTTCCTTTTGTACTCCAAGACCGAACTTGCCTGCCATTCTGGGTATCTCCTGACTTCCTGCTTTTGCATTCCAGTCCCCTGTGATGAAAAGGACATCGTTTTTGGGTGTTAGTTCTAGAAGGTCTTGTGGGTCTTCATAGAACTGATCAACTTCAGCTTGCCTGGCATCAGTGGATGCGGCACAGACTTGGATTACTGTGATGTTGAGTGTTTGCCTTGGAAACGAACTGAGATCATTGTCATTTATGAGACTGCACCCAAGTACTGAATTTCAGCAAATTCCAGGAGATAGTGAAGGACAGGGAAGCCTGGCATGCTGCAGTCCACAGAGTCGCCAAGAGTGAGACCGAACTCAGTGACTGACCTACAGCAACTGCATTTCAGAGTCTTCTGTTGACTGTGAGGGCCACTCCATTTCCTCTAAGGGATTCTTGCCCACAGCAGTAGATATAAGGGCCATCTGAATTAAATTCACCCACCCCCATCCGTCTGAGTCCACTGATTCCTAAGATGCTGATGTTCAATCTTTCAGTCTCCTGCTTAGCCACATCCAATTTCCCCTGATTCATGGACCTAACGTTCCAGGTTCCCGTGCAGTGTCGCTCTTTACAGATCAGACTTTACTTTCACCATGAGACACATGCACAACCAGGCGTCACTGCTCCTTCGGCCCAGCTGCTGCTTTCCTCCAGGAGCCATTAACAATTGCTCTCTGCTCTTCCCCAGGAGCACACTGGACACCTCCTGACCTGGGGGCTCATCTTCCAGTATCATATCCTTTTGCCTTTTCATACTGTTCTTGGGCTTCTCATGGCAATACTGGAGTGGTTTGCTATTCCCTCCTCCAGTGGACAGCATTTTGTCAGAACTCTTCACTATGCCCCATCTATCTCGGGTAACCCTGCACTTCATGGTTCATAGCTTCACTGAGTTGCGCAAGTCCTTTTGCCATGACAAAGCTGTGATCCATGAAGGGGTGCTGATTAGTAGAGAAAGCAAACAAAACCACCACTTCACATGGGTCAGAATGGTCAGTATCAAAAGAGTCTGCAAATACCAGATGCTGAAGAGTGTATGGAGAAAGCAGAACCTTCCAGTACTGCTGGTGGGAATGTGAATTGTGCAGTCAATATGAAGAGTCACACGGAGGTTTCTTAAAAAGCTAACAACAGAACTCTCCTATGATCCAGCCATCCCACTCCCTGGCATGAATCCAGAGAAAACTCTAGTCTGAGAAGACACATGCGTTCCTACGCTCACTGCAGCACCGTTCACAATACCAGGAACTGGACACAACCTTCACGGCCGTGGACAGAGAACAGACAGAGAAGACGGCGCATTTACACAGTGGACTACTACTCAGCCATAAAAAAGAACGAAAAAGGCCACTGACAGAAGCAGCTGGATCTAGAAATCATCATATAAGTGAAGTCAGCCAGACAGAGAAAGGCAAATATCTCAGGATATTTACAGGTGCAGTCTGAACTGTGACATTGGTGAACTTATTACATAAAACAGAAACAGACTCACAGACATAGAAAGCAAGCTTATGGCCACCACAGGGGGCTGGGGGTGGAGGGGGGAGCAACTGGGACTACACACAGAGAACAGCAGGCCTACCCCAGGGCGCAGGGGACTCTATTCAGTACCCAGAGGACAGCAGGCCTACCCCAGGGTGCAGGGGACTCTATTCAGTACCCAGAGGACAGCAGGCCTACCCCAGGGTGCAGGGGACTCTATTCAGTACCCAGAGGACAGCAGGCCTACCCCAGGGTGCAGGGGACTCTATTCAGTACCCAGAGGACAGCAGGCCTACCCCAGGGTGCAGGGGACTCTATTCAGTACCCAGAGGACAGCAGGCCTACCCCAGGGTGCAGGGGACTCTATTCAGTACCCAGAGGACAGCAGGCCTACCCCAGGGTGCAGGGGACTCTATTCAGTACCCAGAGGACAGCAGGCCTACCCCAGGGTGCAGGGGACTCTATTCAGTACCCAGAGGACAGCAGGCCTACCCCAGGGTGCAGGGGACTCTATTCAGTACCCAGAGGACAGCAGGCCTACCCCAGGGTGCAGGGGACTCTATTCAGTACCCAGAGGACAGCAGGCCTACCCCAGGGTGCAGGGGACTCTATTCAGTACCCAGAGGACAGCAGGCCTACCCCAGGGTGCAGGGGACTCTATTCAGTACCCAGAGGACAGCAGGCCTACCCCAGGGTGCAGGGGACTCTATTCAGTACCCAGAGGACAGCAGGCCTACCCCAGGGTGCAGGGGACTCTATTCAGTACCCAGAGGACAGCAGGCCTACCCCAGGGTGCAGGGGACTCTATTCAGTACCCAGAGGACAGCAGGCCTACCCCAGGGTGCAGGGGACTCTATTCAGTACCCAGAGGACAGCAGGCCTACCCCAGGGTGCAGGGGACTCTATTCAGTACCCAGAGGACAGCAGGCCTACCCCAGGGTGCAGGGGACTCTATTCAGTACCCAGAGGACAGCAGGCCTACCCCAGGGTGCAGGGGACTCTATTCAGTACCCAGAGGACAGCAGGCCTACCCCAGGGTGCAGGGGACTCTATTCAGTACCCAGAGGACAGCAGGCCTACCCCAGGGTGCAGGGGACTCTATTCAGTACCCAGAGGACAGCAGGCCTACCCCAGGGTGCAGGGGACTCTATTCAGTACCCAGAGGACAGCAGGCCTACCCCAGGGTGCAGGGGACTCTATTCAGTACCCAGAGGACAGCAGGCCTACCCCAGGGTGCAGGGGACTCTATTCAGTACCCAGAGGACAGCAGGCCTACCCCAGGGTGCAGGGGACTCTATTCAGTACCCAGAGGACAGCAGGCCTACCCCAGGGTGCAGGGGACTCTATTCAGTACCCAGAGGACAGCAGGCCTACCCCAGGGTGCAGGGGACTCTATTCAGTACCCAGAGGACAGCAGGCCTACCCCAGGGTGCAGGGGACTCTATTCAGTACCCAGAGGACAGCAGGCCTACCCCAGGGTGCAGGGGACTCTATTCAGTACCCAGAGGACAGCAGGCCTACCCCAGGGTGCAGGGGACTCTATTCAGTACCCAGAGGACAGCAGGCCTACCCCAGGGTGCAGGGGACTCTATTCAGTACCCAGAGGACAGCAGGCCTACCCCAGGGTGCAGGGGACTCTATTCAGTACCCAGAGGACAGCAGGCCTACCCCAGGGTGCAGGGGACTCTATTCAGTACCCAGAGGACAGCAGGCCTACCCCAGGGTGCAGGGGACTCTATTCAGTACCCAGAGGACAGCAGGCCTACCCCAGGGTGCAGGGGACTCTATTCAGTACCCAGAGGACAGCAGGCCTACCCCAGGGTGCAGGGGACTCTATTCAGTACCCAGAGGACAGCAGGCCTACCCCAGGGTGCAGGGGACTCTATTCAGTACCCAGAGGACAGCAGGCCTACCCCAGGGCGCAGGGGACTCTATTCAGTACCCAGAGAACAGCAGGCCTACCCCAGGGTGCAGGGGACTCTATTCAGTACCCAGAGGACAGCAGGCCTACCCCAGGGTGCAGGGGACTCTATTCAGTACCCAGAGAACAGCAGGCCTACCCCAGGGCGCAGGGGACTCTATTCAGTACCCAGAGAACAGCAGGCCTACCCCAGGGTGCAGGGGACTCTATTCAGTACCCAGAGAACAGCAGGCCTACCCCAGGGTGCAGGGGACTGTATTCAGTACCCAGAGGACAACAGGCCTACCCCAGGGCACAGGGACTGTATTCAGTACCCAGAGGACAACAGGCCTACCCCAGGGCACAGGGGACTGTATTCAGTACCCAGAGGACAACAGGCCTACCCCAGGGCACAGGGGACTGTATTCAGTACCCAGAGGACAACAGGCCTACCCCAGGGCACAGGGACTGTATTCGGTACCCAGAGAACAGCAGGCCTACCCCAGGGCACAGAGACTCTATTCAGTACCCAGAGAACCTACCCCAGGGCGCAGGGGACTGTATTCAGTACCCACAATGGAGGAGGAGATGATAAAGAATATATACATGCGCAACTGAATCACTTTACACCAGAAGCTAACACAACATTGTAAGCCAACTATATTCAATGAAAATGGAATACAACACAAGATCAGAGGAGAGCCCAGCCTTGTATTCTGACCATTCTGCTGTTTGCAGACAGCGGGTTACAGACTAGTGGCCGCGACACATGCGGGTCAGGGACCAGCGGTGCGAGCGGGCCAGTGCACCGCAGAGGCGCCACGCTGAGCAAGCTGAAAGGCGACGTGCGCGAGACCGCTCTTACTTTGCAACAAGAGAGCACGAATAATCTTATTTTTTGTTTTATTGCAAGAAGGACGTGGAGAAAAAACAACTGCTATTCACCAGTAAAAGAAATGTAAGTTGGTGCAGCCTCGGGGAAAGCAGTGGGAAGGCTCCTCCAACACTGAAACCGGAAGTGACAGCAATTCTACTTCCGGGTCAAAGTCCTAAGGAAGCACAGCCACGTCTGTAAGGCACTCCTGCACCCCCGCCAGCTCGTCGCAGCGTTATTCATAAAAGCTGAACAGGAGACTGCCTGACTGTGCGTCAGTGGATGAATGGATAAAGAAGTTACGTGTGTACATACAGTGGGGTATTATTCACCCTTTAAAAAGAAAGGAATTCCATTTGTGACAACACAGATGGACTTGGAGGACACGACACTGAGAGAATATGTTAGTTTTAAAGTCTAGGGGCCTCACTAGTCATAGGTAATTATTCATATTTTATAACAAGGCACGGTTTCCAGCTCTTTCTCAGTCCAGTCATGGTGTAGAATTCTTTTTCCTTTAATTTTCCTCTTTTCTTTCATTCTTTTCAGAAAACTATAACAATAAGATATCAAAATAGCCATTTTATAACTTGGCAAGAATTTCAGACTCAGCCTAGGATAAAGAATAGAAGCCTTTACTGCATGTGGGTGACTTCAAGGTTGTTATGAAAGTCACTCTAATTTCTGCTTTGTAGGTTATTTATTGTATAATTATTAGGTATCTGTTTCCTTTAGAATCTTTCCTATCGGGTTGTAGGGGCCCAGGGGGCAGGGCCCACAGATCATCCGTTTGTGTATTTTTCATAGTGCTCGACACACACTGTTTACCGAGAGGACATCTGAAAATATCTGCCTGGTGTGAGTGGATGAGTGGCAGGAGGGGAGAGAAAGGCCTGGACTGAGTGTCATATCCAGAGGACATACAGTGAGCCATGGTGAAGCGGGCGGAAGCAAGCCGCAGCGTTGAGGCAGCAGCACTTCAAGGAAGAAACCCTACGGTGTTTGGTACACCCGAGTGGGAAAATGCTGAAGTGAAGGATAACAAAGCTCCATGGAAGAAAAACCAGAAGTCGCGAGCAGAAGGGAGATTTTTAAAGGTGGGTCAAGCTGTCAGCGTGGGGTGGGGGATTCCACGTGCAGTCAGTGTCTGCTGTTGTTGACTTTGCCTGCGTGTGACAGGGGTGGTCTCTCATGTAAACTGGGAACTTGGCAATTCAGGGCTAAGACTGGGACTTGACCTCATGAATCCTCCTTTCCCTCTCTTGCTCTCAGATTGCGGCCTCAATTCCCAAGTCACTTCATGGACCACAGGGTGGCAGCAGTTCCGGCCATCACATCTATACTCTGGAAGCGGGAATGAGATCGAGGAAATGAGGAAGGACTCGAGAAGGTATGCAGAACACTCTGGCTGATACCTACTGGACAGGACTTAGTCAAGGGGCCTGCCTGCAATGATCTGGAGGAAATGCCCGTTGGGAGGGCACACTGCTCACAACCACCTGCACGTCCAGCGCACAATGCTCACAATGGAGACCTGGATCTGTCCTCGCTCAATGGAGAGCTGCTCTGCTGGACGGGAGGAGATGCATGGGGTTGCCAAAAACATAACCAAAGAGAAAAGTTCACATCACCACTCATGCTCCGCTCACTAAGGTTCCCATTGCCCTAACGGCATGCTTCTAGAAGAAAACGTCTTCCCTGGATTCCACTTCAGAGTCACAGCCCAGTGCCCTGTCTCTCAGCCAGGCAGCTCCTGAGCAGATTAGGCAAGTTGCCAACCTACCAATCCATTAGGCACAGTTTCTAGGGGGATTAGCCCCTGTTGAATACACTCCTTCCATCTGCCATCTTCTATCGATTCATCTATCCACCTACCATACATTCACTCATCCATACTTCCATCCATCCATCCTTCATCCATCTATCTACCTGTCCATCATCCATCCATTATCCATTATCTATCCACCTGTCCACCATCCATCCATCATCCATCCATCCATCACTTATCCATCCACATGGCCATCCACCATCCTCCATCCATCTACCACCCATCCATCCATCATCCATCCATCCATCCACCACCCATCTGTCCATCATCCATTCACCATCCATCTATCCACCATCCATCCACCTACCCATCCATCAATCATCCATCCACCCATCCATTATCCATCCAGCATCCATCCATCCACCACCCATCCATTCATCATCCATCCACCCATCCACCATCTATCCATCATCCATCCACCTACCCATCCATCCATCATCTATCCATTCAACCCATCCATCCACTCACTCACCCATCTACCCATCATCCATCATCCATCCATCTACCATCCATCCATCCATCATCCATCCACCCATCCATTATCCATCCAGCATCCATCCATCCACAACCCATCCATCTACCACCCATCCATTCATCATCCATCCACCCATCATCCATCCATCCACCTACCCATCCATCCATCATCTATCCATTCAACCCATCCATCCACTCACTCACCCATCTACCCATCATCCATCATCCAACCATCTACCATCCACCCATCATCCATCGACCCATCCACCATCCATCCATCAACCCATCCACCCACCCACTCATCCATTCACCCATCATCCATCTATCCATCCATCACCCATTCATCCATTGTATACTTCTATGATATTCATCTATCTTTCCCTTTGTTCTGAAAAAATAAACTAAGGCCACTGTTTTTCATGAAAACTCTTTTAAATTACAAAACTTACTTTCATTTCCTAATATTTAATATAATAAAACTTCTCAGATTTTTTTCCCCTCGTATTCTTTTCTCCTTCCCTTTTATCTTGCAGATTCCTCCAGCTGAAACTGGAGGCTTGGGCAGAGTGAAAGAAAGCATGCCAGCTCCAATGCCCAGGGAGCCCGGCACATTGCTGAACTGTCTGTGCAAGCAGGGCCTAGTACCAGTCTGGCCCCAGCTGTCTTTGTGTTGGATCCAGTGACTGGCCTGTCTACCTTCGAGCTCCTCTAAACCACAACAGCTTCAGTTGCCTTTTCTCCATTTGTCCTCATTTGCTCATTCTGTTTCCTAAAGTACTAAAATGAGTGAATTCCTAGTCTATTAATAAAGAAGCACTCAGTATTTTAGAAAAGTTGTGACAAACGAGAGAGAGGACAGGCCTGGAGTGTGAGCCGTGTCTCTGGGAGACAGGGTGGGGCACGGCCTTCGACCGCTGACGGGGAGCATGGAGGCTGGAGGCCCCGTGCGCTCGGTCTGGACTGTTTCTGATTCCGCATCCTTGCACTGTGGCCCCATCTCACACTTCCTTCCACTCTCCCCTGCCCACAGCAGGGACAGCATCAGCTTCTGCCGCCGCCCCAACCCCCGCCCCGACTCCTCATCTATGTGTCAGAATCCACTTTCAAAGGGACCTGAATATATGGGGTCTTTCTTCCTTTTTATCCTAAATAAAACAAAAAAGCTATTTATATGAATTCAAAGCAGACAACAAACACATCTATTACAATTGTCTGACGGTCCTCAGGATAAACTGCCAGGGAAAACATCTATTCCTTAGATCCTGGCAATTAAGACAGAGAGCGCAGAGTCTACAGTCTACAAGGGGGTTGGGGGAGGGTAGAGGCCACGGGGAGGGATGGGGCGGGAAGGCGGGCAGGACAGCAGAGAAGAGTCTAACTTTAAGGCCAGCGGATTCTCCCATCACCAGGCACTGCTGACTGCCTCGGGCTGTAGGGAACGACCTGAGTGGACATTTGCCACAGCCACGGAAGACACAGCACCCGTGTCCCACAGGCCGGCCCCCACTCGAGGAGTAAGAGCTGCTTTCAAGACCTGGCCCATTCTGGCCAACCATCAGCATTTCTCTGCGAGGAAGAAAACACAAGCATATCTACAGCGCCAAATGAGGCCGTGAAAGCGCACAGCAGAGACGTGGAGGGGAGGGGACAGCGGGTGACGGTGCTGTCCAGGGAGCCGCGTCTCCACTGCAGTGCTGTGACCTGGGGTCACACACAGGCAGATTGGCCGTGCACTCCAGGGCTGAGCTGGGGCAGAGAGGACGCCTCTGAGAGACACACAGGGGTCCAGGGTCCTCCCTCAGCGGCCAAGGGCAGGGGGCCCTCGGAGCCCACTTCCTCTCTGAAGGTCATTGGGGACCAATCCCAGTAAACACACACACCCTCATCAGATTAGAAGACAAATGGTTTCCATGGCAACGGCTGGACAAGAGTTGCCTGTATTCGGCATTAATTTAAAATACTTTCCCCCAGTCTCCTTGGAGTCGGTTCTGTGAAACACAAGTGCTCGCGAGCTCTCTCATCTGCAGCAGCCTTTGAAATTCCATCCAGTGTGTGTTGAAGCTGAGCCAATTAACGTGAAGAGAATTGGGTGGATTGCAGAGAAGCTGGCAAGACTGTGTTTACCAATTAGTTTTTTTTATGATGCAAATGTTGCACAGCACGCAGCAGAAATAAAAGCTGGCTAAGCTGAATATGAAACTGTTAATTGCATTTTCGGAGACACAGCTACAAGGTGAAACTAATCATACAAATGATAAGTGAGTTTCACCACCTACAGAGCTTTGCTATTGCACTTGGACTATCTGTGTTAAAACAGCCCCGTACATCCTCACAGGAAAGGACAACATAGCATTTGGCATAACCTCCCAATTTTAAAGGGAAAAATGTGGATATGTGGGAAGCAATATAAAGGATAATTTTCACTTAAATCAGATTAATAATGTTAACAAACACCAAGGCAAAGAGCGGGCTGGTGTCTCTTGAAATGCATTTTCTGCCTCAGAATTACAGAAAGGGGCATTTGCAGATGAACGCCAGCACCTCCTGACAAGTGTGGCTTAAACTTGTTAGAGAAGAAAGGTCGTGATAATTATCCAC
The DNA here is from genome assembly GCA_006408675.1 of Madoqua kirkii. Classification (NCBI taxonomy): domain Eukaryota; kingdom Metazoa; phylum Chordata; class Mammalia; order Artiodactyla; family Bovidae; genus Madoqua; species Madoqua kirkii. The sequence goes on along the minus strand of SJYC01051321.1, from coordinate 60,432 downwards.
TGTTGATTTTCCCAACAAGGAACATCAGACCGAGAGGCCATCCTCGAGTCAGGGAGAAGGAAGGTCCTAAGAGTTCTGAGTCAGCGCCCAGCAGCCAGGCTGGGGACGGGTGGACCTCTGGACCCAGACCCAGGACACAGAGAGGCCTCCTGGCCACACTGGCGCTGCTTCCGGGCTTTTGAATGGCGAGTCCAGCTCTGAGGAGAAGCTGTGCTGGAGGGGTGGCCACGTCTGGGTTAGGTTCAGTTTTAAAGTGCCTCGGAAGGATTTACGCTCTTTTTCTCATTTCTCAAGTTACCTGCCCTACTGCTGCCCAAGCTCATGTTACAGTGTATGGGCAGTGATTGAGGAACAAGCCAGGAACCGAGCAAAGGGCGGGAGGCAGGCAGTTACCCTCGCTCCTCCTCTGGACGCCAGGGCCTTGCGGAAGGCCCTCCCCGGGTCACAGGGGCCCCGTCCCAAGAGTGAGTGGCTGGGTGCTCTGCAGCGGCAGCGCAGGCTGGGTGACCGCACTGAGTCGTGTCCTTGAAACGGGCCAACAAGAGAGCGCGCCGCAAGCCTTCTCTCCAGGAAACGTGCAGGAGGCCACGGTGTGCGGCGCCCGAAGCGCTAACCAGCCTGGAGAGCAGTTTCACAGCGCATACATGGGTCACACCGTCCTATACTTTAATGCTGTTTGTCAGTGACTTCCTAATAAAGCCAAGACAAAGCAGGGCATGGAGATGGTGGGGAAGCAAGGTGGAGGGACAGCCCCACGGTCCCTCCAACTCGCGTGTCAGCAATCTGACCTCACACAGAAGGCCTCTGAGGCCCCTGTGCACCATGTCCGCCCCATGCACGAACACACCATCTTCCCTAACCGACACGCAAGCAACCAACTGGCCAGGCAGCCTGACACAGAGACGGAGACAAATGAGACTCGTTGGTGCCAGCAAACTGCCTCTCGGGAAGTTGCTCCCCTCTCTTAGTTTCCTCTCCCTGCAGAAACAGCACTGTGAAGACAGGAGCTGAGTGATTTTCAGCCCAAGTGATGGTGCATCCTCCCCAGCATCCCTACAACATGGGCTCTTAGGTGCCCGTGACAGGTGTGGCCGTCACTGCCCCAGAGGCCTTGGAGGGTTCCTGCAGAGTTCTGATTATCTGGTCAAGATGGAGAACGCTTTGCAGACTTTCACAGCAGGTGGTGAAGACAAAGGTCAGAAACATAAACAACCTGCCATATACACAGAAAAAGGGACTAAGTGAAGTGGAGCTGGGCCTCCTGCCTGATAAAGAACTCAGGGTAAAATCATGGAGATGATCAAGGAACTCAGGAGAAGAATGCGTGCACAAAGTGAGGAATCAGAAGTTCTTAACAAAGAGTTAGAAAATATAAAGAACAGAGATGAAGAATACAACAACCGAAATGAAAACCATGCTAGAAGGGATCGATAGCAGACTGTTTTTAGAAGAAGGGATCAGTGAACTGGAAGACAGTAGTGGAAATCACTGCTGCTGCAGAGAAAAAGAATGAAAAGAAATGAGGACAATTTAAGAGACTTTGGGGCAACATCATGCATATTAATATTCATATTATAGAGGTCTCAGAAGGAGAAGACAGAGAAAAAAAGGCTGAGAACATATTTGAAGACATAATAGCTGGAAAACTTCCCTAACCTGGGAAAGGAAACAGTCACCCAAGTCCAGGAAGCAGACAGAGTCCCAAACAGGAATACACCATGAAACACTGTATTTTAAATGACAAAAACAAAGATAAGAAGGAACAAGAGAAAAGCAACGAATAACAGACAAGGGAACTGCCTTGTAGTCAACGATCAGCTGACCGTGAAGCAGAAACTCTGCAGACCAGAAGCGTGTGGCACATATATTTAAAATGATGAAAAGGAAAAATCTACAATCAACAATTCTGTTCGGCAAGGTTCTCATTCAGATTTGATGGAGAGATTAAAAGTTTTACAGACAAGAAAAAGCTAAAATATTCAGCATCACTAAACCAGCTTTATAATAAATGATAAATGGACTACCAGCTTTATAATAAATGATAAATGGACTTCTCTAAATGAAAAAGAAAAGGTTACAACTAGAAATGCAATAATTATGAAAGGAAAAGTTCATTGATTAGGAAAAATACACAGTGAAGGTAATAAAAAATCATTCACACTGAAAGCTAGTAGGAAGGTTAAAGACAAAAGCAGTAAAATCATTTATATCCACAACAAGTAGTTAAGGGATAAACAAAATAAGTAGATGAAAAATATGATATAAAAAACAGTCATTATGAGGGGCACAAATGCAGGATTGTTAAATGTATTTGAAATTAAGAAGTAGCAACTTGAAACAATCACATATGTAAATAGCTGGCTATATATAAACCTCATGGTAACTGCACATATACAAAAAGAGAAAGGAACCCAAACACAATACTAAAATCATCATCACATCACAAGAGAAGAGAACTGGAGAAGAGAACTGAAGAAAAAGGAGCAAAAATGAGCTACAACGACACCCCAAAACAATTATCAACATGGCAATAAAAACATAACACATTAACAATTACTTTAAATGAGAATGGACTAAAGCCTCCAACCGAAAGCACAGGCCGGCTGCACGCCTATACGAGCGACAGCCGCATATAAGCTGCCAGCAAGAGGCAACTGCAAACTCAGAGCCACACAGAGACTCCAAGTGAGGGGCTGGGAAAGGCATTCGCGCAGATAAAATCACAAGAAAGCCAGGCTGACAACATGTATGTCGGACTAATGGTCTTTAAGCCAAAGGCTGTTCCAACAAAGAAGCACACTACAAAGTGATCAAATGACCCATCCAAGATGTCACACCTGTGAGCGCATGTGCAACCAACATGGGCACCTGGACACACGAAGGGAAACTCAGCTGATGTAGAGGCAGAACCTGACAGTAACAGGCGGGGCCTCATCACCACGCACAGCTGAGGACAGGCCAGCAGACAGAGCCGCAGCAAGGACACAGAGGCTGTAAATGACACGGGGCCAAAGGAGAGTGACCGATACACACAGAGCGTCATATCCCAAAGCAGCCAAACCCATATGCTTTTCAACAGCATAAAAAATGTTCTCCAGGATAGATAACATGCTAGGCCATAAAACAAGTCTCCATAAATTTACAAAGATTAAAATCATATCTGACATCTTTTATGACCACAATGCTACAAGACTAGAAATCAACTGTAAGAAAAAAGCTTCAAAAAACTCAAACACACGGGGACTAAATAATGTGCTACAAAACAACCAGTGAATCACTGAGAAATCATAGAGAAAATAAAAGATACCTAGAGACAAATGAAAACAAAAACACAATGATCCAAAATCTACGAGATATAGTAAAAACAATTCTAAAAGGGAAGTTTAGAGTGATAAAGCTGGTCTCAAGATACAAGAAAAATCTCAAATAAACACCACAGCATTATACCTAAAGGAGCCAGAAAAAGAAGAATGAATAATAAAATCAGAAACAGAAAAGCAGAAGTTACAACCTATGCCACAGAGACACAGAGGAGCACAAGAGGCTACTACAAGCACTATATGCCAATAAAAGGAACAGCCTAGAAGACATGGAAAATTCTGAGACACATACAATCTTCCAAAACGGAACCAGGAAGAACAGAAAAGTATGAACAGACCAAATTACCAGTAATGAAACTAAACCAGTTGTTTTTAAGAACTCCCAACAAACAAAAATCCAAGACCAGATAGTTTCATAGGTAAATTCTACCCAATACATGAGTTAAAGCCTCTCCTTAAACCATTCTACAAAATTACAGAGGGAAGAATATTTCAAAACTCATTCTGGGATGAGTACCTTGCTGATATTAATACCAGACAAAGATATACAAAAAAGGAAATTACAGGCCCATATCAATGATGAATTCAGAGGCAAATATCATCAACAAAATCTTAGCAAACCAAATCCAACAACACATTTAAAGAATCATACACCATGGTCAAGTGGGATTTACACTAGAAATATAAGGATTTTTCAGTATCTTCAAATCAATCCATGTTAACAAACTGAAGAATGAAAACCATGTGATAATCTCAATAGATGCAGAAAAAGCTTCAGACAAAATTCAATATTTACATCTATTTATGATTAAAAAAAACCTCCCCAAATGTGAGCATAAAGGGAATATATCTCACATAATCAAGGCCATTTAAGATAATCACTAACATAATACTCAAGGATGAAAAACTAAGCATTTCCTCTAAGATCAGGAACAAGACAAAGATACCCACTCTCTCCACTTCTGTTCAGTACAGTTTTGGAATCCTAGCCATAGCAATCAGACAACATTAGCAAGAAATCCAAATTGGCGAGGAAGATGTGAAACTGTCAGTGTTTGCAGATAACATGATATTGTACACAGATAATTCTACAGATGCCACCAAAAAAAAAAAAAACAAAAAAAAAACTAGGGCTCATCAATGAATTCAGTAAAGCTGCAGGATACAAAATTAATATACAGAAATCAGCTCCATTTCCATACGCAAACAATGAACTATCAGAAAGAGAAATCAAGGAAACATCCCATTTACAACCACATCCAAAAAATAGACTACCTGAGGAAAAACTTACCTCAGGATATAAAAGATCTTACTCAGAAAACTGTTAAGACACTTGTGAAAGAAGCCGAAGACAACAGAGGCAGATGGGAAGACACGCTGTCCTCATGAACTAGAAGAATCAACACTGTTGAAATGACCATAATACCCAAGACAATCTACAGATTCAGTGCAATCCCTGGCAAAATACCAATAGTGCTTTTCACAAATCTAGAGCGAAAGAATCCTGGAATTCATATAGAAACACAAAAGACCATGACTAGCCAAAGCAACCTTGGTGAGGAAGAACAGAGTTGATAGTATCAAGCTCCCTGAACTCAGTCTATACTGCAAATCTACAGTGATCAAAGCAGCACGGAACCGGCACAGCCGAGACACACAGGTCAGTGGAGCAGGGGAGAAAGCCCAGAAAGACACTCGGATGCTTGAGATCAGCTGATCTGTGACAAAGGAGGCAAGAATACACCATGGAGAAATGACAGTGTCTTCAGCAAGTGGTGCTGGGAACCCTGGACAGCTTCGTGTCAAAGAACAGAATTAGAACATTTTCTAATACCACATGCAGAAGAAACTCAGAATGGACTAAATACTTAGGTGTGAGACCAGAGATCACGAAACCACAGAAGACAGGCACAACACTCTTTGACTAAATCATGGCAGTGTTTCTTGGATCTGTCTCCTAAGGCAAAGGAAACACAAGCAAAAATAAACAAATAGGATCTAATTAAACTTAAAAGCTTTTGTAGAGCAAAGTAAATCATTAACAAACAAAACAAAAAGACAACCTACTGAATGGGAGAAAACATTTGCAAATGAGATAACCAATAACAGGTTAATATCCCAAATATATAAACAAATCATATAACTTAGTATCAAAATAGGAAGCAACTTAATTAAATAATGAGCAGAAGATCTGAATAGCCATTTTTCCAAAGAACACACAGATTAACAACAAGCACGTGAAAAGTGTTCAACATATTCAGAGAAAAACAATTCAAAACCACAATGAGATACAACCTCATCCTTGTCAGAATGGCGGTCTGAAAAAAAAAGCTTACAAATACCAAATGCGGGAGAGTGTGGAGAAGGAACCCTCCTACGCTGCTGGTGGGAACGGAAGCTGGTTCAGCCACTGTGGAAAACAGTACAGAGCTTCCTCAAACAAATGAAAACAGAGCTAATATGTGATTCGGCAGCTCTATTCCGGGTCTCTGACTGAAGAGAATGAGAACGCTGCTTAGGAAACACACGCACCCCATTCACTGCAGCAGCATTTCCAGCTGCCAAGACACGGGGGCACCCTGAGTGTCACAGACACATAAACGGATGAAGACGTGGGGTGTGTGTGATCTAAAGAATGGAATATTACCCAGATTTTAAAAGGATAAAGTTTTGCCATTTATAACAACATGGATGGACCTGGGGAACATAATCCTTAGTGAAGCATATCAGACAGAGAAGATGACCACCACACGGCATCCCTTACATACAAAATCTAAAAAGTAAAACAGACTTGCGGGAGATGGAGCCAAAGTGAAAACGACGCCCAGCTGTGGACGGGACTGATGATGGAGTACAGTCCAATGCTGTAAAGAACCACACTGTATAGGAGCCTGGGATGTTAGGTCCATCAGTTCAGTTCAGTTCAGTCGCTCAGTCGTGTCTGTCTCTTTGCGACCCCATGAATCGCAGCACGCCAGGCCTCTCTGTCCATCACCAACTCCCGGAATTCACTCAGACTCACGTCCATCGAGTCCGTGATGCCATCCAGCCATCTCATCCTCTGTCGTCCCCTTCTCCTCCTGCCCCCAGTCCCTCCCAGCATCAGAGTCTTTTCCAATGAGTCAACTCTTTGCATGAGGTGGCCAAAGTACTGGAGTTTCAGCTTTAGCATCATTCCTTCCAAAGAAATCCCAAGGCTGATCTCCTTCAGAATGGACTGGTTGGATCTCCTTGCAGTCCAAGGGACTCTCAAGAATCTTCTCTAACACCACAGTTCAAAAGCATCAATTCTTTGGCACTCAGCTTTCTTCACAGTCCGACTCTCACATCCATATGGGTTACGTCCATGAAACAAGGTAAATTGGAAGTGGTCAAACAGGAGATGAAAAGAGTGAACATTGACATTTAGGAATTAACATTTAGGAATCAGTGAACTAAAATGGACTGAAATGGGCAAATTTAATTCAGTTGACCATTATATCTACTACTGTGGGTAAGAATCCCTTAGAAGAAATGGAGTAGCTCTCACAGTCAACAAAAGAGTCGGAAATGCAGTACTTGGGTGCAATCTCAAAAATGACGGAATGATCTCTGTTCATTTCCAAGGCAAACCATTTAAGACCACAATAATCTAAGTCTATGCCCCAATCACTAATGTCAAAGAAGCTGAAGTTGAATGGTTCTGTGATGATCTACAAGACCTTCTAGAACTAACACCAAAAAAAGATTTCCTTTTCATCACAGGGGATTGGAATGCAAAAGTAGAAATTCAACTAGTACAGCCATTATGGAAAACAGTGGGGAGATTCCTTAAAAAAATGGAAATAGAGCTGCCTTATGACCCAGCAATCCCACTGCTGGGCATACACACTGAGGAAACCAGAACTGAAAGAGACACATGTACCCCAATGTTCACTGCAGCATTGTTTATAATCGCCAGGACATGGAAACAGCCTAGATGTCCATCAGCAGATGAATGGATAAGGAAGTAAAATGCCAATGGAAAACCAGGGATCTCCCACACGAGCAAATAATCACCAGAGTGAGGGGAGCGTACGAATCGCCCCTCTCCCTCACTTTTCCCGACACTGAACTGAGTCCAGAGAGAGGGGGTGCCCTGCCTCCAGCCGCACCGCTGTGCCTTCCTGAGTCCCAGCCCAGAGTCCTCTCAACGCAGGAAGTACTGATGTGTTATTGTGAAGTATTCCCTGGCTGAAACCCAGGAGTTCAAACGCCAGCATCTTTAGACGGAGGACCACGCCGCAGTACCAGCGACACCTGGGGGCAGATGCCTCCCTTCCCCTCCCCCCACCACCCCCGCCACGCCTCCTGGGGGTCCGGGCGGGGCTGCGGGAGGCGGGCTCTGTGCCCTGGGCGCTGGAGCACTTCGTCCCGCAGGTCCCCGGCTGCAGGCCCCAGGCTTCCACAGCTGGCCCGCGCGGCCGCTGCTGGTGGGTGGGAAGCTTTCAAGTGTGTTCCAATGGAAAAGCTAATGTGCTGGCCATGCTGTCCAGCAAGACGGATCGTGGCTGAATCCAGGCACCCGGGACGCGGTCCGGCCCGCCCTCTTGGCTCTGCGCTCCGTCCGGCGACTGCCCATGTGGGGGCTCTTCCAGGTGGCAGGAGGTCGGGCACTGCAGTCCCTGGACACCTGCCACCCCGGACCCACTCCCCACGGGTCTGGGGCAGCACCTGTGAGCTCGGCTGAGCCACTCAGACAGAGAGCAGAGAGATTTCCAGAAGAAACCCAGGAGGGGCAAAGAGCGGGGACCGTTCGCCAGGATGACTTGGAAGGAGCCCCGTCTGCTCCAATACCACACTTCAGCGGCTCTGGGCGATCCATTCTTCAGCTAACTCACTGAAGCTGACTCGGACTCAGTGAGTTAGCCCCTTGGGGGCCCTGGGGGCCGCACCTCAGCGTCACACACTTGAGACCCCCTTTCTGAGCGAAAAGCACCAGGCTGTCTGGTTGTTCCGACGTTGGGCGGGTGCTCGTGGAGGATGGACAAGGTACCGGATGCCGTTCCAGCCTCTGTCCTCAGGGAGCTCATGTTCCAGGGGGAGGAACAGGGACATGCTGAGTCATCAGCTGGTCAGGCTTTGGAGAGAGGTTCACGAGGGCAGCCAGTGGGGAGACCCAGCGATGGTGGGGGGTGCGGGGCTGCGTGTGTTCCTGTTTCGCTAAGGAGGTCGGCTGGCCTGACGAGGCCACATCTGAGTGAGCAGGGAGAAAGGGGGAGCAGGGCCGGGCTCTGGGGGGAGAGCACCCCAACAGCGGCAGGCAGTGCGGAGACCTGAGCGCGGCCGCCCTGCGCCAGGACGGCTGCAGCCGCGGGAGCCGGGCGGCGCTGTGCGCCTGCTGAGAGCTCAAGCTCAGCCTGAACGCCCCGGGGCCCCGGACGCCCGCCAGGGCCGGGACCAGGTGGGCAGCAGCGTCACGGGCTGAGCCCCGGGCAGAGCTGCCGCTCCAGGCTTCCGCTTCCTCACCCGGACGTGGACCTGCTGCTTGCCGCTCGCTCCTCCTGTCTCGGCAGGGGGCTGCCTGCACCTGCCCTCTGTCTCCCGCGGGCCCCAGGCCGCCAGCAGCGGCGCCTTCCCCCACCCAGCCTTTATCCCCCTCCATCTGTCACCGCAACCTGCCCCCGCCACACAGTCCGTCCGTCTGTCCGTCCTGGCCTGGACACCCAGGGCCGAGCCGTGCAGACCTCAAACTTGACCAGGCCCACTGCCAGCTCCTCCCAGCCCATCTTTCGATGGTCTTTCCCGTAACAGTAAACTCCCCTTGCTGTGCAGACTGCAAGCTTGTGGTCCTGGGAAATTCCCTTCTTTTCTCGTCCCTGCGTCGAATCCATCAAGGAACCCCACTGGCTCTGACTTAGAACCACTGTGCCTTCAGGCCTGACAGTTTCTACCTTTCCACCCAGCCCGGGCCAGGCCGCCATCTTCGACTCTTGCCGCCCCCTGAACAGTGGTCCGCTCCCACCCTTGCCCCTGAAGTGTGTTCATGCCACGCCTCTGCCCAGTGGCTCCCTCTGGCCTCTGAAGCCCCCCTCCCACCCGTTTGGTCCTGCCTATGCCCAGGTGGCCCCCCGGGGCCTCTGCACCAGCTGTCCCTTTCCCCGCCAGCGGCTGACTCCCTCCCTCGCTTCCTCCAAGCCGTGTCCTTGCCACGCTGTGTCCGTCTCCGCCACACAGTTCAGCCCCTGAGACCTGCTGTGCTCACCTGAGCGTGTGTCTTCACATGTCTCTCCCCACGAGGCACAGGCTGTCTCGGTCCTGCTCACGCTGTGTCCAGACCTAGGACAGTGCCCGCCAGGGAGCAGGACAGGCCCGCGCGAGGACCAGTGCCAGCAGCGGGCGCGCGTTTCCGCGTGCTCTCCAGCCCGTCCTGGCCCTTCCGCGCCCTGTGCATCTCCTACCAATGCAGCTCTCATCGCGCCGTGCCCTAGGGCAGGCGCTAGAAGCCCCTCCTGGACACCTCACTATGGGAATTCCCAAGCACACAAGAAAGGTGAAGGAAGTGCCCGTGAGACTGCACACGCCCACCCCTGGAATCGCCTCCGAGTGCTCCAGGGCCACGGCCCAGAGACAGCGTCCTCGACGCTGCTCACATAGACTAGCTCAGCCCGGAGAGTCACATAGACAGTCTTTCGTGTAAGGCTTCCAAAGGGCTGCACGGATCACAGTCTGCTCCTAACTCATACCGCACGGGATGCTGTGTGAATTCACTGCGGTTTGTTTCCCGTCTCCTGTGGAGGGCCAGCTGGGGTCCTCCCACCTTGGGTCTGTTATGAATAAACAAACCGCTCTCAACATCCTGGCCCGGGCGCTTGCCGGATTCTGTGTCTTGGACAGCAGGGGGCGTCCGTGAGCCAGTGGATGGAAACCCGATTCTCCCCCAGAGGAGGAAGCACCCTTGGTACCACCATCCCTCAAAGGGGATCGCAGGCGGAAGTCAAACCCTAGACTTGTCAGACCTAAGTAATCAGAAGCCAGTTGTCTAACGGATGTCACGGGTGCCCCACGCGTGGAGGGGTCCTCACGGTCCAGGGAGGGAGGCTGCGTGGGAGGATGGGACCAGGGGAAGGGGACCAGGGGAAGAGGCCCCGCGGCACGCCCCAGGACCTGCGCGGATGTGCCCACGGGCGCCGTCTCGCCAGGCCCGGGAGTACATCCTCCCCACGTGCTCTGCGGCGGGGTCCTCGGGGAGTCCCGCGGGCGCTCCCCTGACTCTGTGATTCTGGGTGAGCTCTGTCTCCCCTGGGGCGTGTCCTGAGCTTGGAGGCCCTGGAGAGGTTCCATCTGGACGAGAGACGTGAGGCGTGCAGGCGAGTGACGCAGACAGGCTGTTTTATGAAAACAATTTGTTCACTTCTGGCTGCCCTGGGTCTTCATGGCTGTGTTCCGGGAAGCAGGCTGATTGAAACTGCCCGCCCTGGACAAGCTCCACAGCGACTGTCTGCATGAGTGATTTTATGACAGGAGGTCCCGGTAAGGAACACGGAACTAACGAGCCGCCAAAACTGGAAGAGCTCGGGAAAGGCCAGAGGGGGTGCCGCATGTCCCGCCGCCTCCCAGAACCCCTCACTGGCGCCCACCTTGGCTGAGCGACGCGTGCACCGCCCGGAAGGACTCTGAGTCAGGATGACTGGCCAGACACAACCCGGAAACGAACCCCATCACCGTGAGCCACGTGGGCTCCCTCACCCTGCTGCTCTCCACCCGGCGCCCCTTCCCAGTAAAGCCTCCTGCTTCCTCAGCATGCGTGTCTCCTCAGACAACTCACTTCTGAGTGCTAGACAAGAGCCCACTCTCAGGCCCTGGACGGGGTCTCCCTCCCAGCAACAGCAGGATGCGGCTTCTCTGTAGCTGTGGCAAGCACAGGCCACTCTAGCCTCAACAGTGTGTGAGCTGAGAACCTCCGGGTGGACAAGCTGGATTTAGAAAAGGCAGAGGAACCGGAGGTCAAGCTGCCAACGTCTGTTGGGTCAGAGCAAAAAGCAAGGAAATTCCAGAAACATATCTTCTGCTTCATTGACTATGTGAAAGCCTTTGACTGAGTGGATCACAACAAATTGTGGAAAATTCTGAAAGAGATGGGAATATCAGACCACCTTACTTGCCTCCTGAGAAATCTGTATGCAGGTCAAGAAGCAACATCTAGACACAGACATGGAACAGACTGGTTCCAAATTGGGAAAGGAGTACGTCAAGGCTGTATATTGTCACCCTGCTTATTTAACTTCTATGCAGAGTACATCATGAGAAACGCTGGGCTGGATGAAACACAAGCTGGAATCAAGATTGCCGGGAGAAATATCAATAAGCTCAGATATGCAGATGACGTGACCCTTATGGCAGAAAGTGAAGAAGAACAAAGACCCTCTTGATGAAGTGAAAGAGGAGAGTGAAAAAGTTGGCTTAAAGCTCAACATTCAGAAAACGAAGATCATGGCATCCGGTCCCATCACTTCATGGGAAATAGAAGTTTGACTGTGTGGATCACAACAAACTGTGGAAAATTCTGAAAGAGATGGGAATCCCAGACCACCTGACCTGCCTCCTGGGAAATCTGTATGCAGGTCAAGAAGCAACAGTTAGAACCCTACATGGAACAATAGACTGGCTCCAAATTGGAAAAGGAGTACATCAAGGCTGTATATTGTCACCCTGCTTATTTAACTTATATGCAGAGTACATCATGAGAAATGCCAGGCTGGAGGACGCACAAGCTGGAATCAAGATTGCCGGGAGAAATATCAATAACCTCAGATATGCAGATGACACTACCCTTATGGCAAAAAGTGAAGAGCTACAGAGCCTCTTGATGAAACTGAAAGAGGACAGTGAAAAAGCTGGCTTAAAACTCAACATTCAAAAACTAAGATCATGGCATCCAGTCCCAGCACTTCATGGCAAACAGATGGGGAAGCAGTAGAAACAGTGAGAGACTTTTATTTTCTTGGGCTCCAAAATCACTGCAGATGGTGACTGCAGCCATGAAATTATAAGACACTTGCTCCTTGGAAGAAAAGCTATGACCAACCTAGACAACATATTAAAAAGCAGAGACACTACTTTACCCATCAATGTCCATGTAGTCAAGGCTATGGTTTTTCCAGTAGTCATGTATGGATGTGAGAGTTGGACTGTGAAGAAGGCTGAGCGCTGAAGAATTGATGCTTTTGAACTGTGGTGTTGGAGAAGACTCTTGAGAGTCCCTGGACTCTCAAGGAGAATCTCTGCAAGGAGATTCAACCAGTCCATTCTAAAGGAAATCAGCCCTAGGTGTTCATTAGAAGGACTGATGCTGAAGCTGAAACTCCAATACTTTGGCCACCTGATGGTTAGAACCAACTCACTGGAAAAGACCCTGATGCTGGGAAAGATTGAAGGCGGGAGGAGAAGGGGGCAACAGAGAACGAGTTGGTTGGCATCACCGACTCGATAGACATGAGTCTGAGCGAGCTCTGGGAGCTGGTGATGGACAGGGAGTTCTGGAGTGCTGCAGTCCAAGGGTCACAAAGAGTCAGAGATGACTGAGCCACTGAACTGAGCTGACGGACTATAACAGGGCAGAAGCTGACTCCCGGACATAGAGAACATAGTGGGTAGCAGTGGGGGTGGGAGGGGGAGGGACCAGACAGGAGCAGGAACGGAAGGCACAGACTGCTATGAATAAATAAGCTATGAGGGTATATCATATAGGACAGGGAATATAGCCTGTAATTGATGATAACTATAAATGGAGTGTAATCTTTAAAAGTTGTGAAACACTATGTTGTACATCTGAAACACTACGTCAACTAAACCTCAATTTATGAAGTTATATAAAATTGTTTAAATGTTTTAAAGAATATAAGAAATGTGTAAATCCAGTTCAATTACTTCACTAACATCAGGAAGCATACCATGTTACAACCTGAGTGTGATCACCGTAACAGGGTGACGGAAGTGGTCTAGGTCCCTCTGAGCTGTGCAGAGAAATGCAGAGAGGGCCTCGGGCCGGCGTCCACCCACCGAGTGGTCCCCAGAGAAGACCTCAAGGGAAAGGTCATCTTGACCTGCACACAAGAGGCCACATGCCTTCCAAACGCAGGGGACTGTGTCTGGGTTGTACCAATGCTTATTTTGTCTTGGTGTTTTCCGTGTGCAAACAGTTATAAATTAACGGGCACTGTAAAGAAACAGCAAAGGGACATGCGCAAGGGGAGCGGGGAGACGGTGAGTGTTTGAAGTCCCGCTCCTCTGGGAGTGGGCACAGCAAGACGGGTGAAGATAGTCTGGGATGAGAGGGTCCCGGGCTGAAGGGCAGGATGCCTGAGAGCAGCGAGCCTGCGGCCCCACCGGCAGACGGATCGTGTTTATGAGGCTTCTTTACTTCCTCGGTCTCTTTTCTCTAAAGATACCAAGGATGAGATGGGGAGTGTGGGCCCTAAATGGGAAACCTCGGAAGAAAAAAAAGACGGGGGGCTAACTTTACGGTTGGAAGTGGTTGGAAGCTAAGATGGCGCCTGGCGGAAGTGATGGGGCGGGGTCTATGTTTGTCAAAGTTTCTGATTGGCTCTCTTGATTTCCATGCACGTGGACAATGGTGATCGCCATAGAAGGCACGCAATGATTTGGCCTTTAACTGATTGGTGCAACTGAAGGCAGATAATGATTTGACCTTTAACTGATTGGTGGAACTATGGAAAGTCCCTCCTAAACCCCCCTGCTTGCCTATATAAGCTGGGAGTTTGCAGCAATAAAGTGGAACTGCTTTGAAGAACCCCTGTCGCCTCTGGTAGTCTCTTGCTCGCCTCCTGAGGGGCTGGGTTGGCGGACCCCTCCTCGGGACCCCTCGGCTTTGCTAAGGGAAGTTCCACTGCCTCTACTCTTTCTGTGGAGCGCCCCTACCCCCCTGCAGGGGAGCTTACACAACATTAGCAGAGAAACTAGGGTTTCCTGAGAGCCGCGCACGCAGAAGGCTGTATTCCGCGGACCACCTGGGGAGGGCGTGAGACACGTTTGACCGGAAGGGGGTCTCATTGGCTCCGCCCGCAGTCCCAGCAGACACCTTCGCTGGCCCTGTTGGCAAGGCTGACTGCAGCCGAGGAGCCTCCCCGAGTTAGGCCAGCCCCGTGCAGGACCTCCGCTGCTCCCACCGTCCCATGGCCTCCCCAGGCCCTGCTGTGCAGGTGGGACCCTGACCCTCACGTCCAGGCTATGGGCCAGGGTCGCCGGGAATTCCAGCACTGTGCTGACCGGGGGCTTCTGTGTCACAGTCCTCCCAGAGGGCCGGGGCTGGGCCCCACTCTTGCTTGGTGCTATATGAACCGAGTGGTGTCCCTGCTGCCCTCTCCTGCCCGTGACATCATGCTGTTACTACTACCAGCCGGTGCGACTCCATTCCCACATCCTGACTCCACCTTGGGGGCAACGCCGCAGAGCGAGGGGCCCACGGCAGCCACCTCTGGCGTGCCCTGGGGTCTTGGGAGGCCTTCCTTCCTTGCCCACACTGGGCTTCCGACACCAGCAGGGGCTCCCTCGGGGAGGGTGGTGTAGGGGGCGGATTCCAGGCAGGAGACCCCCGGGTCGAAGCCTGGAGGAGCGACCTAGCGTGTGAGGCTGCTGGGAGCTTGGGGAGGGACGCGGCAAGCGGCGGGGACTAGGGGGCTCCATCAGCGTCCAGCGGCCCCCAGCGGGCTCTGATCTGCAGAGAGCTGGCCGAGACTGGGGGGCGGGGGTATGTCTTTGCATGGGGCATTGGGTCGCCAGCTGAGGGGCTGGCACAGGGTCCTCCTGGAGGGGACGTCAGCGTGGCGTGCCGAGGGCACCAAACCCACCTTGCCAGCGCTCCCAAGACCACGGCAAAAATGATCCTCACATGGAACGAGAGCAGAGCAGGGAGAAGCCAAGCCCGGGGAGGAGGGGGGAGGGGGGCAGCAAGGAGTGTGCTCTGCAGGAGGTGAAGGCAGAGGGCTCCTCTGCCCCGCGGAGCTGGGGCGGGTGGGCATACTCAGTAAGGCCGTCATCCTCGGCCCGACCTCATTTCCCACCGCGTCCGGGCTCATGCCACGCCCCTCCCCTCCGCCGTGTCCACCTTCGCAGAAGGCCTCCCTCCACACAGCTCTTCTCTCTCGGCCACAAAACGCCCTCTGCAGCCCAGCAGCCGCCTCTCTGCGTCCTCACTCAATGCTCCCCGCGGCTCTTCTGCTGCCGTGGCTGCGGCTTTGCCAAGGCAGACACACTCAGCTCCTCTACAGCTCCCTCACAAGTCGGCCTTCCAACCTCTTAATCATTTCTGTGCTTTGCTCTGAATTTCCTCCAACTCGCTGACATCCTTTTTGGCTTCTCAGGTTTTAAATACTTATATGTACTTGTTAGGACACAGCAGGTATTTAGAAGTTGGATGTGATTCAAGCCACAGTAATCATAGGAAACCAAGTTCAAAAGCCTTGAATGAAACCAAGGAAAAGGGAGAGAAAAAGAAATCACAATAATGACCAACAGACAACACCTCTCCTAATTGAGGACAAGATGACAAGAAAATCAGTGACGTGGCCCAAAACAACTACATGTTACGCAAGAGAATATAGGAAGTCTTTATGGAAAACACGCAGGAAGATAAATATCGGTAACTGAACAGGGAACACAGATCCTGCCCCCAGTGGCACAGTGTCGGGGCTTTGGAGGTTTTAAACCAACATGCTCAACACCGCATGTCTCAGGGGACAGACTTCCAACCATGGTGAGCTGCTTCAGCATCTGTGTTCAACCACCAGTCCCAGGCAGTGTTCACAAGTTTCACATCCTTTCCCAGGGTGGCGGCTGAGTTTTCATGTGAACTTTAAAAGGAACTGGGGTCAGCTTTAACTAAAGTTTTGGAAGAAAAAACAGTTTTGAACTGCACACTTAGGAAGAAGGCCCTGCTTTTTTTTTGGAACACTGACGCATGGGCTGTCCTCCCCCCGGGCCGTGCGTCCTGCCCCAGGCTCACCACCTTCGAGGGACGGGCGGGCAGCAGGGATCAGGGACTGAAGCAGCGCCCTCGGGGAGGAATCACGACCCACGGAAGGGGAGCAGCGCACAGCGGCACGGAGGGAGCCCGGCCCCTCCCGAGCAGGAGGGAGGAGCCCGAGGCGGGCGAGGCCCACACAAGGCCCACCTGGTCGAAGAGCCATCGACCCCCTGAGACCAGCTGTCTTAACACCGATCGGAACATCCCGCTGTGGGCTCAGACCAGTCGTCCACTGGGAGCGAAGTGCCCCAGCAACGGGGTGGAAAGGCCAGACTGCTCCAGACTGCCCACAGCCCTCCCTCTGGCTCTAGGAGGGCACGTCCCTGGCCCCCTGTCCTGTCTCCTTGGTGCCTCCCTCAACAGAGAGGCGGTCCTGTGACCTTCCTCCCCCAGCACCGCCCCCGGCCCCGAGGGAAGCAGCGTACGTGCACCTCAGCACCAGCCCTCCTGAAGCCGGAAGCTGCCGGAGCGGAGGCTATTGGTCCATGCCCCCATTTCCAGACACAAGCTCCCAGCACCCCCACATTTCCTGAGGGACAAGGATGACGGCACCTCAGCTCTAAGGCGGCGGCTCTCAGGGCTTCAGGACAGACTGGTCATCAGAGAGCAAACCTTGATCGAAGCCTGAACTTTCAGCTGCAGCCTCCATGTCTGGGGGTGGGGGGAAAAGGTGGACACTGAGCTCAGCCCAACAGCAGGGGTCCGGTCGTCACGCAGCCAGTCAATCACAGATCCTGCACAGGAGTCCACGACACCCCCAACCACAGGGCTGGCTGAGCTTCTGAGCTGGTGGGCGGTGGAGATGGGGGCTGGAGCCCCGTCCCTGCCCGTCTCCACCCCTCCGTCTGCATTTCCCTGAGTTGTGTCTTGGAACATGGAATATAATGGGGACAAAGCTCAGTGAGCCCGAGAAGGGAAGGGGACCAAGCACACGCCTGTGTGAGGCACCGACACCCGCCCCCAGCACAGCCTGGCCGGCCGTGAGCCCTGACCACACGTGCAGGGAGTGCTGGGCACCTCGGCCTGCCCGGCACAACCCCCAGATCAGCGGTCAGACGCCTGAGAGTACTGGGAGGACGTGATGCACGTAAACCACCCTTCCGGAACCAGTTTCAAATATAACCAAAGACACAGAGGCGGAAGGACCAACGCGGCCCCGGCCACCCCGCCCACACCCGAGGCCTGCTCCTGGCCCACAGCTGCTCCCTGCCAGGGTCTCGCTTTACTTTCCACCCTGTGGTGGTCAGGGATTTCCCCGTGGCTCAGCTGGTAAAGAATCGGCCTGCAATGCAGAAGGCCATCTGAAAGGCAGGAGACCCAGGTTCAGTCCCTGGGTAGACTCAGGAAGGTCCCCTGCAGAAGGAAACGGTAACCCGCTACAGTGTTCTGGCCTGGAAAATTCCCAGCTGGAAGCAGAATTACATTAAATAATGCCACTGAGCATTGCGCAATATACGCCCAAGATCCGAGGTAATGCATTTAATCAGCCGGCCGTGGGTGGAGAACGGAAAACAACACGGCTTGCTTACCGAACCGCTGCCTTCTTTAATATTTCCCTTGTCTGCCTGGCTTTGCTAAAATTCAGAAGCAAAGCCAAATATCTGTTCTGGAAGACGGTGATCTGACAGGAGCCTTGATCCTGCAGTGGCACAAACCCCAAGGCCAGTCTTCTGTCACACTCTCCGAGCTCTCCTGCATTTCTGCACTCAGGTTCCCATGTCTGACACCTGAGGTCCACTGAAACTTTGTTTGCAAGGAAGGATGGGTCTTGCCAAGGGAACAGCAGCAGACAGTAAAGCCGCAGCAATGTCCTTGATTGTAATAAGATATTCACCTCTAAGCAGTGTGCCTGCACGAAATGCCACTGCTCTGAGGTAAAACGTTGTCCACAAATGAGAGTGTGAAGAAGCTGCTTTATATTTATTTTTTAAATGAAAAGTTAGGCTAGCAATGCATTTCAGGAACTGGTAAGTTAGTGTTTTTTCTGACTTCAGGTAAAATAACTGAAGGGGAGGCAGAAGCTATTTGTAGGAACAGCCTCCTCACACCTTCAAAAGGTGCGGGAGTCCTCATAGTAATGGCTGAGTCACACAGTAATGCTTGCTGCTATTCACATCTCTTTAAAAAGGGAAAGGAAGCAAGGTCAGGAGCCAGTGAATAACACGACAGGACTACATAAACCGTGCAGAGGAGGCGGCTGGCACGGGCGGGCGGGCTGTCTCCACGCAGCAGGACACCGGCCCTGTTAGGCACTGTCCTGGTGAAACCACAGACGAGAAGGGCCCCGAGGACCAGGGGCGCCGCCCAGACACCTTCGGGTTCCTGTTTCCTCCGCTTCGCGTGCTGGAGCATCTGAGCCGGTGGGTGTCTCCGTTTTCTGTGATCACTGCCTCTCCTGGGGCGTGAGGTGCTCTTGGTTCGGGAGGGCAGGGCCACTGGTGGGGGGCTCTGATATAGGTCTGCAGCCCCTGAGAGCATCCTGGCAGGAGTGTGGAGTGGTGTCTGAGGGTACACGTCCTCCTTGGCTGAGAGGGGCCCGGAGGAAGTCCAGGACGTGTTCAGCCACCACCCTGCTCTCTGCCAGCTGCACTAGATATGCCCCAAACTCAGGCACGAAGCCCCAGCTTACCTACAATTAAACGACGAGGCCATGGAACAGGCGGCTCGCTCGGCCCCAGGACACAGTGCCAGGTAGATGCTTGAGGTTACCACCCACTTAATGCACACAGAATACAGCTCTACGAACCAATCACCCCGAAGTGTGTTTTCTAAACAAGTCCTCGAGTGTCTGTGGTTTAAATATTTACCAGAATAATCACACAGCAAGACACCAGGTCTCGCACAAGCAAGGCCTGTCCTGCCCTTCATGATGGTGCCAAGCTTGTGGCCCGGCTCCCCGGAAGCGCCAGAAATGCAGCCAAACACTGGAGCACCTTAGGGTCAGCACGAGGGGCTCCAGGCGCTGGACGGCGGGGCTCGACAGGTGGGGGGCACAGACACGGGTCCTGATGCCTACATGAAGGTGCCAGGCAAGGGCAGAACCACCGCCTTCACCCACAAGTGGGCCAGAAAAGCCTGCCCTTGCCGGGCTGGGGGCCCCTTGTCTTCAGGCTCTGGATGGAAGCAGGAATCTCTCTGGTGGGAAAGAGCCCCAGTGTGTGCACCACACAGGCTATCTATCATGTCCTCACACAGTAGGACTCTTGTGTACTTAACACTCCAGCTGGAATCACTCTCCTTAAAACCACTTGGAGGAACGTTTCCAACAGTGAGGGGTTTGGGGGTCTCACAAACGATTCTCCCAAGAAGAAGGGAAACATCAAAGGTAAGTTTACCATGAAAATTATAAGCCACACAGAACATGAAACATAAAGAAGGGAAGTCAGCAAGATTCAAAAGAAAAGGCAAAAAGGACAGTCAGCATCACAAAACTGAGACAGTGTCATCATAACAGCAGAAATTAATGAAAAGATGAATAACAGAGAACAATGGCAGAGACCCAGAGCTGGTCAACCGGAAAGTCTAGTAGACCCAGAAGACATCCAATCAGGCTTACCAGGAGAGCAGAGAGAGCAGAGATAAGCACCACCAGGAGCAAGGAAAGGACGTGGCAGCAGACACAGCAGAGATTCACAAAGTCACGAGAGAACACTGTAAATAATGCAAAACAAACATAACTGGAAAACATACAGGAGATGAATCGTTTTTAGGAAAAATACAAAGTTCCAAAGCTGAACTGAGGAGACTAGAAGCTGACTGCCGTCACAACACGGAGCAGCTCCCGGGGGCCGGCACCCCAGCACCACCTGCCCCGTCTCACTCGGGTTTTCCCACAGTCGGGAGACTCCTGGATAGTAGAACTGGACAACAAAAACACGAGAAAGAAAAATAAGTGAATCTCACTCCTCAAAAAATACTAGCGACTGAATCCAACAAAAGTCCACAGCCAAAGCGTCTAACCCAGAACTGCAGAAACGCTCCTGCAGCAGGGAGTCTGCCAACGCCGTTTGTTTCACCAAGAGATAAAGAGAGGAAAGACCCAACAGCATTTCAGAGATCGGGAACGGGCATTTCACCCATTCAAATTTTAAAAAATTTTATGCAACTAGGAATATAACTTCCTTAATTCAATGAAGCTTTTTGGCTAAAGATCGTTCAGCAAAACTCATTCCTTTGGAAAATGAAACACTGAAAAAGTGAAGGGTGAGTGGAGTCCTTTTATTTAACAGAGTATCCAACAAGACTTATAGTAAAAAAAATTACAAGATCAAACCAGTCGATCCTAAAGGAAATCAGTCTGGAATACTCGCTGGAAGGACTGATGCTGAAGCTGAAGCTCCAGTACTTTGGTCACCTGATGCGAAGAGCCGACTCATTTGAAAAGACCCTGATGCTGGGAAAGATTGAAGGCAGGAGGAGAAGGGGATGACAGAGGAGGAGATGGCTGGATGGCATCACAGACTCGATGGACATGAGTTTGAGCAAGCTCTGGAAGATGGTGATGGACAGGGAGGCCTGGCGTGCTGCGGTTCATGGGGTCGCAGAGAGTCAGACACGACTGAGCGACTGAACGGATTGTTTACTATTTTCCCAGCTTTATTAAGATATGATCGACAAGCAACATTGTCTAAGCTTGAGGTGTTCAAGGTGGTGATGTGATGGCGACCACAGTAAGATTCATTAACGCACCGCCACCTCACACTGTTACTGTGTGTGCATGCGTGTGCATGCGTGTGCGTGTGTGGTGGAGCACGTGAGGCCTGCTGCCAGCACGCTCCACGTCTAGCACAACGCTGCAGCCGTGCTCCCCAGGCCGACTCGAGGTCTCCGGCACTTACTCACCTTCCCGCTGAAACTTCAGCCTCTGACTGTCTCCCTGTTGCCCCCCAACCCTGGTGAACGGCAGTCTGCTCTAGGTTTCTATAGGTCTGGTCTTCCAGAAACGACGAGGAGGAGCGATTGATCGTACAGGCGTATTTTGTGTTTTTCTGCCCGACTATTTCACTTCCCGTAACACCCTCAACTTCATTATACTGTTGCCAGTGGCAGGGTGTCCTTATTTTTATGGCTGAATAATAATCCACGCATATACATAAAATAAGCTTCCCTGGTGGCTCAGATGGTAAGGCGTCTGTCTGCGATGTGGGAGACCCAGGTTCAATTCCTGGGTCGGGAAGATCCCCTGGAGAAGGAAATGGCAACCCACTCCAGCACTCTTGCCTGGAAAATCCCATGGACGGAGGAGCCTGATAGGCTACAGTCCATGGGGTCGCAAAGAGTTGGACACGACTGAGTGACTTCACTTTCACTATACATAAAATAAAACGTCATAGAGAAGAATACTGATAGACTTGATGAGATTAATTTTTAGATTCTATCCAGTAAGAAGATACCATATAAACAGATAAAATTAAGCTATATCTTTTTCTTTGTAACATACATAATGAACTGAAAAGTGATACTTTGATATGATTATAAGAGTATTACCCTATATACAATGTACAGTACATGTAAAAGTAGATAACATTTGTACGTAACTCATTATATTTACATATTTTAATAAAGTGCAGCTGACCCTTGAAGAGCACAGGCTTGAGCTGCAGGGTTTCGGGTAGCGAACCCCAGAGGCTGGTGGCTGGCTCAGCCGTAGCAGTGGCTCGGCAGATGCTGACCATACAGTCACCCGCAGAGCATCGCCTGTGGGGGCACTGGCACCGTGGTTCCCACGCGGTTCCAGGGTGAGCTCATGTGTCCATGTAAAACGCGTACAGCATTCGTAGCACACACACTATGTAATACCCAGGATGCTGCAAATCCTACGTGTGCGCCACGGATAAGACACCAAATGTGCCCACAGGCTCCCAACTCCAGCCCCTGCAGCCTTCCTGCCTCACTTCAGGGACGGAAACACTCCGCAGCTGAGTGGGGCGCACAGCCCAGGCTCACTGAAGTCTGAGAGTCACCCTCGGGCCGCGGCCTGGGCTGCCCGCCCTGCACATCACGGGGGATTGCATGTGACTCCCCCGAGAAGAAGGGGCCCCTGGGGAAACCCAGAGAAGACAGGCGAAACAAAGACACTGGAAAGCTATCAGCCTCTGGCGGCCGCGGCTGCGTCAACCGTGCACCCCACCTGCCGCGCACAGAGGGACCGGAGGCCTCACGCTGGGGGCTGACGCAGCCCGGGCCATTCTGCCCCGCGTGTGGCTTCCAGGGTTTCCCAGGCGGCTCCGGTGGTGAAGAGCCCGGCGGCCAGTGCAGGAGACCTGAGACACAGGCTCAGGCCCCGGGTCGGGAAGATCCCCTGGAGGAGGGCACGGCCACCCACTCTGCTGTCCTTGCCCGGAGAAGCCCATGGACAGAGGAGCCTGGGGGGCTGCAGCCCTCGGGAGCGCACAGTCATGCCTGAAGGGCCTGAGCGTGCACGCACGCACGCCTGGCTCCCAACAACAACAGCAAACAAAGTACAAAGCACATCATGGCAAACAAAGCAACGCAGAAACAGAACGTCGCAATCCGAAAAGACAGTGAGATCCGAACGAGACTCAGGCAGGACAGAGACTGGGATGGCCCGGCCAGAGATTTCAAATCCCTGTCGTCAACTTGCTAAGGTCTCTACTGGAAACAGCGATAGCGTGCAACAACCGCTGGACAGAGTGGAGAAATGCAGATGCTTAAGAGGAACCAAACAGAAATGCTAGGAGCTGGGGCACTGTGGTGGAGACGCGACCGCCTGGGTGGGACAGGGCCGAGGGGACTCCCCAAAGCTGCTCTGCAGAGAGAGAGACAGGCGCGGCAGCCCAGGCCCCGGGGCGGCAGCAGAGGCACACCTCCGAGGGGGGAGGACGCCACCGCAGACAGGACGGCTGGGGAGGCTCAGAGTGCGCGCGCCACGGAACACACCCGGGCGGCTCAGGGAGCGCCCGGCAGGGCACGCGCCCTCAGAGTTGCACGGCAGCTCCGACCGCACAACATGCAGAGAAGGGCCGCTCCGGGCGCAGGGAGAGACTGCCCGCGTGAGCAAGGAGAGAGAGCACAGTAAGCGCTCAGCGAGCCAGGCGGGAAGCCCCCGCACCGGCCGCGCCGCCGCAGCCTGCAGAAGAGAAGCAGAAACGAAGCCTCAGACCTGAGAAAGGAGCGAGCCTGCCAACAGCTGAGCCGCCCCGAAAGAAAGGTCGAAAGAAGCTCCTTAGAGAGAAGGGAAGCGACGTGGGTGAGAAACTGAGTCAGTCAGTCGTGTCTGACCCTTTGTGACCCCGTGGATGTGGCCCGCCAGGCTCCGCTGTTCATAGGATTCTCCAGGCAAGGATACTGGAGTGGGTGGCCATTTCCTTTCCCAGGGATCTTCCCGATCCAGGGATTGAACCTGGGTCTTTGGCGTTGCAGGCAGACACTTTACCCTCTGAGCCACCGGGGAAGCCCATTTCTCTGCAAAGTAGGTGAGAAACCTGAATCTATGTAAAGAAATGCAGGTATCAGGGAGGCGCCTGCAGGGGCCCAGGGAGCCTGCTGGGAGTGTCCGAGGAGGGCCCAAAGCTGAAACACACCTGCTCATCATTAAGGGCTGATGAAAGTCAGGATAAAAGTACATTATCCCCCAAA
This sequence comes from Madoqua kirkii, assembly GCA_006408675.1. Taxonomy (NCBI): domain Eukaryota; kingdom Metazoa; phylum Chordata; class Mammalia; order Artiodactyla; family Bovidae; genus Madoqua; species Madoqua kirkii. The sequence continues at coordinate 36,510 of SJYC01051321.1, read as the reverse complement.
ATGTGTTGACTGCTTTCCCCTGAAGTGGTTCATAATACCATTAATATAAAGAAACAGTTGAAAGCTACAAATAGTCAAGATTTATTCTCTCGGAAAACCTCTGGCCAGAGACCTGAGTACTTAGGTCCAGAAAAAGGAATCCAGTTTCTGTGGATTTGGCTCTTGTAAGGTCAGCTCTCAGCTCTTCCTAAGTCTTTGTCACGAGACTTTTCCCAATGACACCCTTTCCTGCCAATGACTAAGCTCATGTTTGAGAGGGTGGCTCAGACAGTAAAGAGTATGCCCACAGTGCAGGAGACAGGTATTAGGTCCCTGGGTCAGGAAGATCCCTGGAGAAGGAAACGGCAACCCATGCCAGCATTCTTGCCTGGAGAATCCCATGGAGGGAGGAGCCTGGTGGCCTACAGTCCACGGGATCGCCAAGAGTCAGATAGGACGAGTGACTAACAGACCACCCCTAGCTCCTTTCTTAATGCTTCCATCTTGCGAAGCTCTTCCTCGTCACACAGCGTGGGGGCTTCCTGAATAGATGGCACGTGTTAGAAGCCTCCTGGAAAGTAAAGTCAACAGAAGCAAGTCGGAAGGAGATCAGTCCTGAATATTCATTGGAAGGACTGATTCTGAAGCTGAAACTCCAATACTTTCGCCACCTAATGGGAAGAGCTGACTCGTGGGAAAAGACCCTGATGCTGGGAAAGATTGAAGGGGGGAGGAGAAGGGGACAACAGAGGATGAGATGGTTTGATGGCATCACCGATGTGTTGGATGTGGGTTTGAGCAAGCTCTGGGAGTTGGTGAAGGACAGGGAAGCCTGGTGTGCTGCAGTCCGTGGGGTTGCAGAGTTGGACACGACTGAACTGAAAGGAAGATGCAATTAAAGACGCCAAGAGATCCTGAATCTGGACACGCGACCTGAGAAGACAGTGCCGCCGCCAGGACCCACGGCAGGCCAGCACAGCCTCCGTGGAGCTTGTGAGGTTAGCTTGCTTCTTTCACTGAAGGGTGTGCCCAGCACCGGAGGGGGAGGGGCCAGGGCAGCACTCTGGAGAAAAGGACAGACGGCTGCCAGCACCGCGCCTAAGACTGCTGTCCTGCACCACCATGCACACTATTTCTGTACAGTTAACTAACCCCCAGAGCACCCTGCTGCTGCTGAGTCGCGTCAGTCGTGTCTGACTCTGTGCGACCCCATGGACGGCAGCCCACCAGGCTCCCCCGTCCCTGGGATTCTCCAGGCAAGAACACTGGAGTGGGTTGCCATTTCCTTCTCTAGTGCATGAAAGTGAAAAGTGAAAGTGAAGTCGCTCAGTCATGTCTGACTCTTAGCGACCCCATGCCCTGCGGCCCACCAGGCTCCTTCGTCCACGGGATTTTCCAGGCAAGAGTACTAGAGTGGGGTGCCATCGCCTTCTCTAGAGCACCTTATGGGATCCTTATGTTCAGAAAATCTTCAAAACACTTTATCTGAGTTACAAGGTTTTACAAACCAACAGCCCATGAAATGTCCAAAGCAGTCTTTGGTTAAATAAAAAGTGATTGAGTGGCACAGGAAACAGGAGAGGAGTGATGAAGCCGATGTGTCTAGGATGAAGCGTGAACAGAAAGGGGGCGGGGCTGGGGGCTCCCATGACCCTTTCATCCCTCTGCCGTCGCCTCACGCCCGAGACACCACAACTTTGCAGAAACCGGAAAACACAAAGCAAAGAGCTCTCCGCCTCGGGTCTCTCCAGTTCCTGCTAACCAGGGGCCGGGTTTAAATCACGAAACTCCAAGGGGAGAACAGACATCAGGGGCCGGGAGGGGGGCTCAGCCAGTGCCGAGGATGACTCTGCCTGAGGGCTCGGGGCCGAGTGAGTGAGAGTTGCTCGGTCCTGTGCGACTCTGCCACCCCAGGACTACACAGTCCTGGGAATTCTCCAGCCCAGAATACTGGAGTGGGCAGCCGTTCCCTCCTCCAGGGGATCTTCCCAACCCAGGAATCAAACCGGGGTCTCCTGCATTGCAGGTAGATTCTTTACCAGCTGAGCTATCATTGCAAAGATGCCTATTAAATCAGACTCATCAGGGAGAAGCTGAGATGACCCTAATCCTCACCCCAACCCAGACAACCACGAGGAGGCTGGCCTGGGGGCTAGAGGTGGGGTGTTGGATGCCCAGGGAAGGTGTCCTGTGCTGCACACAAGCCTCCAGACGTTCGGCGTAAGTAGAGGAAGACTTGAGGAGTAACTGGGGCTGCCCTTCTCTCTCAGTGGGGCGGGAAGGAGCTGAGAGGAGAAGCAGGACCACAGGAGATGAGTCCTGTGGGGAACTTCTGAGCACACTTCCCACCAAAAGGGCCTCCTGTCGAATGCCCTGTGCCGGGCCCACACCCCAGCACTGACCCCAACACCGACCCCAACACCCACCAGAGGCTCACGCTGAAACCGCCCGAACGCACAGCTCGGGGTGTGGACCCGCCTCGCAAGAGCCAAGGCTTTTCAGAAACCTGGACTGCAGAGGCAGTGTCTATTTCTGGCGAAGATGCGGAGAACAAGGGAAGCTGAGCCAGCCTCCGTGTCAGGCGGCGCCAAGTGGCTGCAGAAATAATTGCTTTTATTTTTTAAAAAGAAAACTAGAAACATGTTTGCATTCTTCGGATTTCCACTTTTCCACCTTCCAGCGGTAAAGACCGTGCCACACAGACCAATGCTGGGGAGGCACCCCGAATCGCCGGTGGGGCCGGCTGGGTCAGCTGTGCGGACACTCACGAGAAAGAGAGAGAGAGAGGCCTGGGGTGCGTGGGCAGCCAGGGCGGCGAGAGCGGTCGGACACGCCTGGGATTCAAGTCGCCTCCTGTCGGAAGGGGCTCCAGAGGTTGCCTAGCAGACGCCTCCGTTCTATCACTCAGGGCTAGAGGGACCCGTGGGGCGAGCGCCTCTTAATCTCTGCACAACCAGTTGGCGATGCTGACACAGCTAGTTAAGCCCAGACTTGGGCAAAACCTAACCCCACGGTCCTGACGCTGCCTCGCCCGGGGCACCACCCTTCTGGTCACTGAGTCCACCTGGAACTCTCCCGGGAGGCACTCTCCTCACACTGTCCCTGCGGTAACGACACCCAGCCTGCCAACACTGCGCACCTGGACGAGGCGGGGAGTGGGCAGCGCCTGTTGGACGGGGCCCCTGCACCTGCTGGACGGGGGCGGGCTTTCCCGTGAGGCCACCTCACGCTGCACCACTGCGCCCTGCCCTCCCTGGGCCTGGGAGAAGATGGTCTTCACCCGGGAGGTGCGGTGCTACCTTAACCTCAACCGTCCCGTGTCAGCAGAGGGGCGGGCGACCCGCCTCCAGCCAGGCCAGGGAGGGCGGCACAGCGAGCCCACCAAGCTCTCTGTGGGGCACAGAAGGGCCCCCAGGGGCCGCGCACCCCAGAACCTGCTCGGTGGACTGCGGCAGATGGGCGGCCTCCTTCCCTCCCAGGAGGCCTGCCTTCTGGGAGGAGGGCCAGGGACACAGGTGATGACCAGACATGTCGATGCAGCCCCGGGGAAGGAGCTGGAGCATCCCGCCTGCCGGCGTCCAGCAAGGGGACCCCAGAGCAGCACCGGGAGGGTCCGCGGGGATGGAGGCAGAGTCGGAAGGGGAGCTGGGACGAGGGGCGGAGCTACGGACAGCGGGACTCTGCAGGGCACGGGCGCCTAGAGCCTCTGAGCCACAGGGAGCAAAGGAGGCTGCGCTGGGGGTTGCGGTGCGTGAAGCAGGCACAGCAGGTGCCCTCCATCCTGCCGGCCCACCCGGGGCCCGGCTGTTCCCGGGACTGGTGCCGCCTGGCCACCTCCTCACCCTCAGCAGGCTGCCCCCGCCGCCTCTTGGCCACTGTCTCAGCTCCCGTGGCCGTCGGCCTCCCTGGCGGACACTGCCCCACGTCTGCGCCTGCTCACGGAGACCCTCAGCAGGCCTGGGACTCAACCTGTGGCTGAGCCCTGAGCGCCTGGGCTCAGGCTTCCCCGCACAGCCCGGCGGCTCCTCGAATCCGGGCAGACTCTTGGTACTCAGCCACCTCCAGGGCCCAGGAGTTAGCCCACCGAGGACACGGACGCCCTGCGAACGCCCCAGCAGGTGCCCAGACCTGGAACAAGCCCGTCCCTGGGAAGACTGTCCACGCGAACCACGGCTAAGTCGCCTGAGAAGAGCCACAGTGAAAACCGCACGGAATCATGCTAAGTGCAGGCCTGCCCGGAACGCAGGTTTTCACGAATCACGCATGTTTTGCAGCAACCTCGCATCTACTTCTCTCCTCTTCGATGGAAGTAAAACCGCAAGTCACGTAGCAGAGCCCTGCCCCACACCCCATGGTCACTACCTGGGGCACCATGCCCACACGTGCCCTCTCGCTCAACCAGAGAAAGGAATCGCGCAGCAGCCCTGACCTGCCTGCATGCCTCACGCCCCGGGCCCAGAGCCGACCACTCCGGGTCCTCTGGGGACGGTGAACCGGCCCTGAGGCCTTCTCCCCAGGCGTCCCCACCGCCCACAGGCCGTGTACCTGCGCCCTGGCCTCCTGCTTCCCACTCCCCCACCCCGCACACCCTCCTGGTCTCTGCAGCCAGGCTGGGCTCCCTCCTCCACAGGGTTCAGAGGCATCCCCAGTGGGAATGGCCGGGACCCTGCCCCACCCTGCCCCCCACTGCCCTGCCTGTCTGCTCCTGGCTGGGTGAGTCTGTTTGAGTCCCTGCCCACCAGAAAGGGAAAGCCTACTCATCACTCACGCACCTCTGTTCCTGCAAAAACACTCGACATAGCAGAAGCCCTGGCAAGCTGGCTCCATCTGGCCACACTGACCCTTCAGGGTTCAGAGGCATCCCCAGTGGGAATGGCCGGGACCCTGCCCCACCCTGCCCCCCACCGCCCTGCCTGTCTGCTCCTGGCTGGGTGAGTCTGTTTGGTGAGTCCCTGCCCACCAGAAAGGGAAAGCCTACTCATCACTCACGCACCCCTGTTCCTGCAAAAACACTCGACATAGCAGAGGCCCTGGCAAGCCGGCTCCATCTGGCCACACTGACCCTCCCTGTGCGCCACGGCTTCGCAAGGTAAGTTTCACCCTGCACACTGCTGCAGGGGACAGCGCAGGAAGCCCCCACCTACGGTCGTGTGTGGGGGCTAGTGAGGATGGGAGGGTGCGACCCGGAGATGCTGCCCCCATGGGGCACCCGGGCCCAGGGGCCCTCACGCCTGAGAGCTCCAGCCTCCCTCTGCCATGTGGAAGGACACGAGGCGGCCGTGACAGTGAGCAGGGTGCCCACGGTGGCACAGAGGGCGTGCTGGGAGGGGCAAGGGTGGTCACTGTCACCCCCGAGCTGGATGCAGGCCGACCACCCGCAGCCTGTGTGGCTCCCCGGGGGGACCCCAGGCCCCTCTGAACACACTACATGTGTGGAGGGTGGGAGCCCCATCTGAGCCAGGGAGAGGCTGGGACAGGCAGGCACACCGCCTCCTCTCCACTTCTGTGGGCCTGCACACTGACGCTCGCACACTCGCACACGCCTGCACTTGGGTTTGCACGCTCACACCCACGCTCCACATGGTGTCTCACGCTGTGCTCACACACACACTCCATCGTGGACTCCTGGGTCTCCGGGGTGTCAGGCGCCCCAGGGCTCTTAAACTCAGCACCGTGGACAGCGTCACGGCCCCGCCGCGTGTTCACCGTGAGGCAGGACACAGGGCTGAATGGCAGAGGAGGCCCCACACGTGCCTGGCGCCTTGGCCGTCTGGCGCTTTGATGGCGCACAGCACTGGTTACAGAGTCTCAGCTGGCGATGCGCTCTCCTCATTCTTCTTCACGTGTGCGTCTCATTCGGTCCACAGATGAATCCAATTAGCACATCACTGTGACTGATTAAATATGCCTCGTGTGAACTTACATGTCGAAACACACACTGAACTTGGACATGGCTTCCGGGCCTCCCTAAACAGCCCCAGGGCACAGCCGGCTCTGAACACAAAGGCTGAAGTTTGCTTCTGCCGTGACTGCTTGGCGCGAGGGAGCAAGGGCCCGGAGTGGGCATCGCTCGTGCGAAGGGGAGGCATGAAGACATGCGCAAGCCTCTCTCCATCTCTGGCAGGAGGGTCCCCATCTGCCTCAGCAGCTGCCACCTTGGATGGGCCCGTCGGGGTGGACGCTCGACCTCTGATCAGAGCATCCCGGGCAGAGAAGTCGAGGGGCTGGTTCAGAGGAGGGACGTTCTCGCAGACAGCGGCATGAACTCGGGAGTGACGCCGAGGAGCAGGTTTCCGTGCTGAGCGGGTGCTAGCGCTTAGCACGGGCAGCGTCTTTTAATGTAAGTGATCTCTGACTTCCTGGTCACTTGTCCTCTGCTTTCTGACTTTCTCTTCAGAAGGGAGCAAAAACGGAGTCTGGAAATTGGGCTTTGCAAGTTAAGGAAGAACAGACAGCCCTCACTAGATTCCTCCAAAATCAGTGGCCAAGGGGGCCGTGAGTGACGTGGGGGAGATTCTCACACTGATGAAACGGTTCAGCCATTCCTTCACCACCAGACCTGGGGGAGAGCTGGTCCTGCCCACCTGGGCGTGGGTGTCCTCACCCCCGGGGGCTCCGATCTCTGTCGGGGACCTACTGCAGGGGCATGGCCGGCCAGCGGCCCAGTCCTCCCCCTAGGTCCAGGGTCCCGGCTGTTCCCAGATGGGGACAGATGTTGGGGGGGCTGTTAACCCTGCTCTGTTCCTACCCACTCAGGGCCTGGCAGAGCGGTGCCCGTGGGCTCAGGGCGCAGGGCCAGCACTGAGCTGGCTCTGAGGGTCCCCACAGGGGAGGGGGCAGTGGGGGCCTGTGACGCTGGGTGGCTCTGGGGAGGGTCGCTAGCAAGTGGGACAGAGGAGAAGAGAGCATTCGAAAGGGAGAGAGAAAGACGCATCTTCTGCCCAAGTGGGCTTCCCAGAGGGGAGGAGCACCGCGCCCCAGTGCAGACACGCTGCCCCGCGTGCTGCGTCACAGACTGAACAGGGCCTCCCTCACCCTGTGCTACATCTGAGTGTCCTGTGCCCAGCACAGTGTGCGCAGAAACAGCCTTACCTGCCACCTTCGCCGCCTCCGCTGCGGTCACGTTCTGGGCGTTGGCGCGCACCCTGAAGGTCACTGCTGGCCCCTCGACCCTGGAAGAGACCATTTAGGAGGCGTCAGGACTGCTCGGTGCAGCCCACACCCCCCAGGGCCACCGTGGGTCCCAGGGGCTCTGCCCACAGGCTCCGCTACTCAAAAAATACACGTGCAGGGCTCTTACAGAAAAATCCAAATCAACCCCAATACACCAACAGCAGCCAGCAGACACTCCTGCACGGAAAGAGAAAATTGTTACGGAAACAGGCTTTAGTAGGCCGTTCCCCAGGGAGCCACAGGAGCCAAGAACAGATGGGAAAGACACAAGCACTTTTAAAATTCTCTTGAAAACTTACTGAAATCTTTAAGAACTACTCAGTATAAAAATAGCTGGCAGGGGACGCTTGAGATGTGTATAAGAGACAGCTGTGGGGCTGTGCGGGGCTCACACCCGCCCCGCCCCCTGCATCTAATCTTACAAATGTGGACTCGCTCTGAGAGGCAGTCTTGAGCTGACTGACGTTTCTGAACATCTCCCGTGGCTCGTGGGAGAGGCCTGTTGGGCAGCCCAGCTCTCCAGCAGCCAGAGACCATGGGGGCCCCATGGCGGGCGGCACCCTGGCCTGACACACCCCCTCCGGATGCGCCCGCTGACAAAGCTGGGAGTCTGCAGGCCATTCGCCCTGGCGTTTCTGCCCCTCCGTCCAGCCTGCCAGCCCCTGGGCTCACCAGCTGCCCGTATCTGTGCTCCGAGTCCCGGGCGCCGGTGCCCACACCTGTGTCTGCTCAGCAGCCCCATGGCGGCCAGTGGTCAGGGGGATGCTTTGACAAAGCTGGGAGCCTGCAGGCCATTCGCCCTGGCGTTTCTGCCCCTCCGTCCAGCCTGCCAGCCCCTGGGCTCACCAGCTGTCCGCATCTGTGCTCCGAGTCCCGGGCGCCGGTGCCCACACCTGTGTCTGCTCAGCAGCCCCATGGCGGCCAGTGGTCGGGGGGATGCTTGTAACCGACCTGAGGAGGGAGGCCCTGTCCAGCTCTGCCTCCCCGGCAGCCTTGTTTTGGTCACCCGCCTCCACGGGCCCCTGCAGCCGGGGCCACGTCTCTGCACGGGCCCGCTCCGCACTGCCCACCCTTTGTCTGGCCGCCCTGGGGAGGATGGGCCACAGACGTGGTTGAGTGGCTCCATGGGGGCAGTGCTAGGGGAAGAGCTGGCAGGGGCAGGGAGGGCTGGCTGCGTCCCAGTGGACGGTGGGCAGGACAGTGGGTGCCTGGCTGGGCAGAGTCCATGAGCAGGAGCCCCCCAACCCCGGCAGGGGCGCTGGGCCCCACCCGACCCTCCCTTTCACCCCGGGACGTTCAGGGGAAGGAAACAAGGAGGCTGGGAACGCTGGCTGGGCATGTCACAGAGGGCACACAGCCATGCCCTGCTCCAGGCTCTCCAGCCAGGACGAGCCAGCGCCTCGTGGGAAGGCTCACAGACGGCGCCACTGCCCACGCCCAGGCTCAGGTCCGGGGGTCACTGCACTGGGCGAGCCCTGCAGGACGAGGCTGCCATCGCAGGCGGGGACTGCTGCGGCTGCGCGGGCTGACCACCGCTGGGTCTCCCCCGGCAAGGGGCGGCTCGAGCTGCTTCCCGAGGACGTGGGGCTGCTTGCGATGCTGCGAGACTACCTGTACCGACCGCCTCATCCCGTGGGAGGAAACCCTGATGCTGCTTTTGCTGAAGACTTTTCATTTTGAATTGGCATTTTCTGACTGTGCAATTGTAATACGAGGTGTTGACCGAGAGCAAACCGACTTTAGAGAAGAAAGGAATAGCTGTATAGGCACCTGGATCAGCCTTAGGGCTCCGACCCCGTGGGCCTGCTTCCCGGATCTTCCATGGGCGGCTGCTCTCACCCTGCAGACCACGGGCAACTCGTCTGCTGACTGATCTACGTCTCACACGTTCATCGCCACCCCGAGAGTGTGGTCCCATAACACGGCCACCCACGGTGTCTCCTCCACGCCCCGAGTCACACACCGAGTTATCACAGAGTTGTGTCTCAGGGCCAGATGGACTGGGGTCCCAATAGCCCCTGTGAGTTAGATGGATTTGGGGGTGTCAGTGTCCACTGTGAGTTAGATGGGCTGGGGTACCAGAATGCCCTGTGAACTACACGGACGTGGGGTGCAGTGTGCCCTGTGAACTGTATGACTATGTTCACAGCATGTCCTGTGAACTTGGGGACACACGGCATGCCTTGGGGATTAGAAGTTCACTTTGAGGAACGGCGTCGGTGCTGAGCGAGTGGCGGGAGCCAGCCCTGGGAGGCAGCCTTGGCCCCAGCAGCCTGACAGTGAGACCCACCGGTGCCCACCGTCCCCACCAGCTCCTCAAGGCCTCCTGCCGAGCGCCATGGACTCAGGCTGGCCCCCAAGGCTGGGGCCTGGCCCCCTCCCAGCAGGCCTTCAGCAAGCAGCGCTTCTCCCAGCCCCTTGTCCCAACATCCGCAGGCCCTGCCCCAGGCCAGCCAGGTGACCAGGCGGGCAGAGGGCTGTGGGTAAGGCCAGGAGAAAGGGGATGGGCTGCTGATGCCAGCAGGCCAGTTGGAAGGCGCCGCTAGATGCTATGAGCTGGGCATCACAGGGCTTCTGAAGTTACTGCATTGGAAGGATTTGAGAATCAGAGACCTGAGTGTCACCTCGCGCCAGGAAGGAAGCCCTGCTCCCACGTGAGCCCAGGCTACCCTGCCCAGCACTGCTGGGGCCCAGCAGGGGCGGGCTGCAAACCTCAACACACACCCCACTGGACACCTGCTTGTCCACAGGGGCCGCCTCTCTCCAGCCACGTTGGCACGTCTCATTTCAGAGACTCGAGGCCCCAGAGAAGACTGCCAGACTGCACGCGCCTGTCTGCACGGCACCTCCTGGCTCCCCGACAAGCTCCCGTCCGCTGGGCCTGGCCGGAAAAGGGGCCCTTGGCCTGGGTGCTTCCCACATGCCAGCTGCATCTGCAGGGCCCGCGGCCAGCTCCTCGGCACCGAGCTCATCCACGATGTCACCATGTCCCACCATGACGTGAGGCCCCGTCACCCAAATGCCTCGAGAGTGTTTCCCGTCTCCCCGCCAGGCCACCCCACCCCCTGGATGTCCCTCACGCGGAGCCGGGAGCTGTCCGAAGTCTCGGGTGTCACAGGTGACACTGCAGGCAGGTCCCCTCCCACCGTCACCCGTGAAGCCCAGCTCTCTCCTCAGGCTGCCCCTCCAGGAAGCTTTCCCTGCCTCTTCAGGATGTCTGGGCCCAAACGTCTCTTTCCAGGCCCAGTGAAGACAAGGGCAGTGCTGTTTGGTTCTCTGTGGCCCGTGGCACTCAGCACAGAGCTGGAAAGAGAAGGAAGGGGAGGGGCCAATAAAGGCGCGACTACAAAACCCACCTGGACACCTCGGATGACTCCAGGATGGGCTGGGCGCCTCGCTGCCGGCTCCCAGACCAGGCCACGTGCAGATGCCCGGCCGCTCGGCCCGGAGGCCCAAGCCCAGCACAGCGTAGCCCCAGCCTCCGGTGCCTGGCAGCCCTGGCCTCGGCTGGCCGGCATCTGTTTCGGTCCCACTGCGGCCGGGTTTCTTTTCAGAACCCCCTCCACTTCTGACATGATGCGATGAGCGCCACATAACGGTGCAAGGACCTGCGCTTCACTACAGCTAAGTCCCGGGCGCCTCTCCACTCCCACCAGAGCCCCAGGGCCCTGCCTCTCCCCCTAGATCCCCCAGACCCCTCCCCTCCCGCTGGAGCCACCGGGCCAGTCCCTCCCACCAGAAGCATTTCCGACGGCCCCTCATGCTCTTCCCAGCCTCAGGGGTCCATCAGAAAACAGGGGTGGGCCCCAGACCCACGCACCTGTCACGTGCCAGCCCTGGACTCCATGTCACCAGCTCCTTCTAAAACACAGCCCACTGAGGGTGAGACCTGTCTCTTATACACATCTAGATGTGTATAAGAGACAGACCCCGCACGGTGCCACGCCCCAGGCCGCCCCAAGCCCTGCCCCGCACTGCGCCTTCCGCGTGGTATACAGCACGTCAGGCAACGCTGCAGTCACGGAACAGTGTTGCTACATTACATGACGTTATGTGTGAGGCTCCCTTGCGAAGCTGATACCTTGCGGATCACACACATCGCACGCCACGTCACCAGCCACACCACATCACTTTATACGCCACATTACCCCCTCCTCGCCTCCCCCCACGGGGCCGCACCTTCACCAGGGCTGAGTCTCCGTTCCGTCAGACCTCAGCACGCCCCGGCCTGCACAGCCCCTGGCGCGGCTGAACCACACTGGTACCGACCAAAGACCTCTAAGTGGGGGGCTGGCCTCGACTGAAAGCATCTCCAGGAGATGCCTGGGCCCTCAGAGACAGACGGGCTCAGCATCCTCGGCGTGGACACCCTGAAGCTACGCCAGCCCCTCCCCACGGCCCGGTTCTGCACCCACACGTGACTGGGCCCGAGGCGGGCCAGCTGGGGTCCCTGTGCCCAGCCCCGGCAGTGCTGCAGCGCCCAGGACCTGGGCGGGCCTGGCTTCTAGGATCCCTGAGCTGGTCCCCACTGCCGTCCCCGACTCCCCCTCCCCTTCCACAGCGTCGCCTGTGTCGGCATTCGTTCCAGAGCGACGGGGCCCATGGACAGCCCTCAGCCCTGACGGCATCCAACACCTGCCTAGGATTCCAGGAGGAGAGCACGGCACCAGCCCTGAGGGGCCCCCGCCCCCCTCCCATTCGCTCCATGGGGGCTCCTACAGTGGCCCCTGTCCCCCATCTGCTCCGCGGGGGCTCTAGCAATGGTGAATACATGAACAAGAAGCCCCAATACGTGCCTGGGGCCAAGGATGAGAGAGGAGGCTCGTTATAGAAATGCTTTCAAGTCTTTCAAAACAGAAGCAATTTCATCATCACGAACGTATGAAGAGGGAGCAGCCCCACATGTCGTCACAGGAACCTCCCGAGTGGGGCTCTAACCTCCCTGGCAGCACGGGATCAAGTCCACCCCCATGTGGACCCTGCATCGGCGGGAGGCTTCCTCTGTCGGTGGCCACAGACATGCCAGCAGGCGGAGGGGGTTGAGCTGACTGCAGCTTGGTATTTCAGCACCAAACACTACGATCCTGTGGTCACAGACGAATTCTCTGTAGTCCTTTCCCTTATGGCATCAAGTACATTCAAAACATCATGAAAATACTTAAAATATAAAAGGAAGTACGTCTTTAAAACTGAGGGTGTCATTGCTCATCCTGCAGAGCACAGCCTGCAGGACACGCGGTGGCTGGCGCCCCACTCTGGCTCACCGGCACGCTGGAGTGACGGAGAAATCTGAGTTTGGAGGCTGTGACCTGACGCTCAAGCCGCAGGTGGTGTTCCCTCTCCAAGCGTGACACACACACGTGAGACAAAAGCCAAGACACCAACCCCACTCCCCCAGAGAGCAGCAAAACACGGAAAGGCCGCCGTCACAAGTGCACGGCCACAAGCCTAAAGGACAGAGAGGCTTCATTCCACTCCATTCCATTCATATTGTCCTTGAGTTCCAACACATCCACTCCTGAAAGTACTATTCCCAGTGCTGGGATGCACTGCCTTTCATGGAACGACTGGCGCACAGCTGCATGAACACTGAGGCCTGTTTTGCTCTTAAGCATATTCCGTGCCCTCTTGGACTGAGGAAGGAGGGGCATGAAGCCAGCCCATGTGGCAAGGGGGCCCGTGGCCCCTCGGGCACAGAGACTTCAGACTGGAGTCTGCTGCCCGCTCCCAGTATTACTGTGAACAGATACGCGTTACTAAGGGCACCAAGATCCACGGCGAGTAAAAGCCAACAGCAACCGAGATCAAGATGACCCAGGTTTGTTCCACTAAAGGGGCATTCCCACTATTTTTATGCCTGTTTACTGTCAGTGGATAGAGAAACTTTAAGTTAACAGACACAGTATAACCTCAACTACCAGGAACTCTCTCAGTCACCCAGGACATGCGCTGCACTGCACCCTGGGAGGACGTGTCCACCCCGTTAAAGGAGTTTATACGCTTAGCGACGTACAGGACCAGCTGAGGCTGGCTGAAACAGCCACCCTGTGCTACATCTGAGTGTCCTGTGCCCAGCACAGTGTGCGCAGAAACAGCCTTACCTGCCACCTTCGCCGCCTCCGCTGCGGTCACGTTCTGGGCGTTGGCGCGCACCCTGAAGGTCACTGCTGGCCCCTCGACCCTGGAAGAGACCATTTAGGAGGCGTCAGGACTGCTCGGTGCAGCCCACACCCCCCAGGGCCACCGTGGGTCCCAGGGGCTCTGCCCACAGGCTCCGCTACTCAAAAAATACATGTGCAGGGCTCTTACAGAAAAATCCAAATCAACCCCAATACACCAACAGCAGCCAGCAGACACTCCTGCACGGAAAGAGAAAATTGTTACGGAAACAGGCTTTAGTAGGCCGTTCCCCAGGGAGCCACAGGAGCCAAGAACAGATGGGAAAGACACAAGCACTTTTAAAATTCTCTTGATGCCCACACCCCCCAGGGCCACCGTGGGTCCCAGGGGCTCTGCCCACAGGCTCCGCTACTCAAAAAATACACGTGCAGGGCTCTTACAGAAAAATCCAAATCAACCCCAATACACCAACAGCAGCCAGCAGACACTCCTGCACGGAAAGAGAAAATTGTTACGGAAACAGGCTTTAGTAGGCCGTTCCCCAGGGAGCCACAGGAGCCAAGAACAGATGGGAAAGACACAAGCACTTTTAAAATTCTCTTGAAAACTTACTGAAATCTTTAAGAACTACTCAGTATAAAAATAGCTGGCAGGGGACGCTTGCCAGGAGCTATCGAAACTGTTCAAAGCATTTTAGATACTTTGTTGAACATGACTTTGAAAAGTGCTCCGTTTTTAAACAACTGATCCATCTGAGGGGGCTGGAGGCTCTTCAGGACTCCCCAAGCCCTGCGTCTCCTGGCCCGTCACCCCCCAGACACCCCCCAGGGGCTGGTGTCTCAGGAGCCGGAGCCTCGCCAGCAGCCCTTCCCACCAGGAGGGCCTGCGGGACAGCTGCTCTTCCTGGTGACCAGTGAGGTGGCATTTCTACCCTAACCTGCATCTGGAGAGTCCCGGGTAAGTAGGGCCCCAAACCCGCTCTTCCCTTGGGCGCCGAGAGTGTTCTCTGAAGATCTAGTGGACGCTCCTAGTTCCCGAAAGACAGAGCGTGGTTCATTCACTGTCCTCACCTGCAGCACCACGGCCTGCCCTCTTCCTTCCCTCCTTCCAGGACACCATGCGCAAGTCCCTGGGACGTGCACACATGTGACCCTGGGATGCTGCACACATGAACTTAGGACACACACATAGTGACCCTGGGACTGCCCAGTGTGGAAAGCCCAGCATGCTGTGAAGGGAAGTTCCACGTCTCTGACTGCCCAGCCCTTGCCCAGGGCGAGCTCTGCCCTGGCGCCAGCGAAGGAAAGATCATCGGCTGTGCCAGGCGGATCCGACCTCCCGGCTCGCCTCAGTGTGAGTTTGGGGCTCTCTCCCCAGCACCTGCTCTTTTGGGCGGGCATGTGGAGTCTTTGCACAGAGATCTCTGCATGTCCATGTCCCAGGTCACCACCTGTCACCCCGCTGAGCCTTTTAAGCTCCGAGGCCTCCGGTGACTCAGGTGTAAAATGGGAGGTGGTTCAAGTCGCCAGGGAGATAATATGGGGGCAAATAAGCACAGACCCCGCAGCAGAAACTGAAGCACAACTTTGGGGACCCTCCCTCCCCCAGGGGTCCTCACAGGGGAGGGGGGTGGGACCCCTGCAGGAGGGAGCCTCGGGCCTGCACACAGGCGACTTCCCGACGTGTCTGGTGCTGAATTCCCGCTTGTCTTTAGAAACGGCCCTCCCGCCGCGCAGGACACCACACAGAAGGCAGACCGCACCCTGCTGGCCTGCTGCAGACTCTGGGAGCGCTCAGGCTGAGGCAGCGCCCGCCGCCCAGGCTGGCCTCGGGCTCAGCTGAAGGCCCGGGCTGGGGATCCAGCGCGCAGACGGCCTGGTCCGTCCGCCTGCCCGGCGAGAGCTCAGAGCAGCGCATCCATCGGCACCACCGACAGCCGGGACTCGATTATAAAACCATAAGTGCGGTGGCCAGGCATCTGCCAGCGTAATTACAGCGGCATGCCGATTCCGTCTTAATGGCCTCTAATGATGTAGTAAGATATAATGGAATTTGCTTGACAGCTACAGAGCCATTAACAAAACATATTAAGCATAACTAGTCCTCCACAGAGACACACACAGCCCTGGAAGAGCGCTCCAAGCGGCGCCCTCTGCGCCGCTCCAGGAGCCGCGATCTGCCATGCCAGCAACGCGACCGAGACCCCCTGTGGCCGTGCGGCCGTCCCCTGCAGGCCCCCGCCCAGGTCACCCCTGCAGGCGCTGTGGACCTGGCACATGCTGTGTCCTGGGGGCGACATGCAGGCTTCATTGGGATGCCACACACCCCACACACTTGCAGCATTAAAGACCCAGAGGTGCTGGCCCTGCATCAACTGGGCAGGCCCCGGGCTCCTCGGGCACAGGAGCTGTGGCCAAGACTGACGGAGGCTGAAAGAGGGCGGTGGCGTCTTTGTGGCCCCCAGGGGACGCAGGAGGCCTGCGTTCACCGAGCAAGAAAGAGACCCCAGCAAGTGATATTTACAAAACAGCTGAGCTGATACCCTGGGCTTCCCTGGTGGCTCAGACGGTAAAGCGTCTGCCTACAGTGCGGGAGACCTGGGTTCGAGCCCTGGGTTGGGAAGGTCCACTGGAGAAGGAAATGGCAATCCACTCCAATACTGTTGCCTGGAAAATCCCATGGAAAGAGGAGCCTGGTACGCTACAGTCTATGGGGTTGCAAAGAGTTGGACACGACCGAGCGACTTAACTAAAAGTTGAGCTGATAACTACCAGCCCACCTGTGGAGGCGGGAAGGCCCCCAGTACCCCCAGACTTGGAGGTGGTATGTCTAGGAGGTACTGAGCCAAGGAGTGAGGAGCAGAGAGAGGTGAGGGGCCAGAGAGGAGGCGCTGGGTCAGAACCTCTCTCCTTAAGTCCCGGGCGCCTCTCCACTCCCACCAGAGCCCCAGGGCCCTGCCTCTCCCCCTAGATCCCCCAGACCCCTCCCCTCCCGCTGGAGCCACCGGGCCAGTCCCTCCCACCAGAAGCATTTCCGACGGCCCCTCATGCTCTTCCCAGCCTCAGGGGTCCATCAGAAAACAGGGGTGGGCCCCAGACCCACGCACCTGTCACGTGCCAGCCCTGGACTCCATGTCACCAGCTCCTTCTAAAACACAGCCCACTGAGGATGAGACGGGCTGGGGCACTCGGGGACTTCAGGGCCCACTCCTTGGGGCATGCACACCACAGGTGCCAGCCCCAGGCCCTGGTTCACCTGCAGTGGGGCCGCCCCACCGTCCAGGGCCCCAGTGGCTCCCCAGGCCCTGGTTCACCTGCGGTGGGCCCACCCGACCGTCCGGGGCCCCCGGGGCTCCAAGTCCTTGGGGGCCCTCCCGGGATCGCTGTCCTGCTGACACTCGGGCTTCAGCTGCACTTAAAGAGCTTATGGGACCCCCTGGATGCTCCCCCCTCTTCCTCAAGCACCAGGCTCTGTAACAGTGAGCACGCCCCAGGGGAGCCTGCTGGAGGGACGCTCAGGAGGAGGAGCCGCCCGAGCCCCAGCTGCACTCACTCAACATCCGTGAAGACACCCGCTGGCACCTCCAGGAGCCGCGCCACGCCCTCCAGCACCCGCGTGCCCTCGTCCAGGCTCAGGGAGCTGTGGGGAGATGGTAGGGTTACCGGCTGGGGTTCACCTGCCCCCTCACCCTGGGGAACCGGCCCTGTGCCCCCTGGGACTCCGTGCTCCCACCCCGTGCTGATCCAAGAGCCGCCCACCTGTTATTTCCATTATTTGGCCTGGGGTGGGGCAGGGGGCAGCTGGGAGCAGGTGTATCCCAGGCGGGATCAATCACTGCACTTTAAACCAGTAAGAGGAGCAACACGGTGCGAATGGAGGTGTTGGGGAGTGAGATGGGCCCAGGGAGCAGCAGGTTGGTCCATCTGCGATGGAGGGCCCTCCCACCCCCAGCACCCTGCTTTCTGAGACAGTAGCCCTCAGAGCTGGGAACCCCTGTGTCGAGAATGGATGAGACCCCAAACCACCCAGACACACTCTCCACAGGCTTTTATGTCACCAGGTTTTAAAATAAGCGTTTTAAAAGTGGTGCATCTGCGTGTGTGGCCACCCAGGCGTCCTCCCACCCGCTGCCCTGGGGACAGAACCACAGCTGCAGCCAGGCCCTGTGCTGGGGCTGAGCCCAGAAGGCGGCTCAGACACTCCCCAGGTGTGCACACACACCCCTGAGGTCACAGACACTCCCCGGGTGTGCACACACACCCCTGTGGACACACACACTCCCTGGGTGTGCCACACACTCCTGTGGACACACACACTCCCTGGGTGTGCACACACACGCCTGCGGACACAGAGATTCCCTGGATGTGCCACACACCCCTGTGGAAACAGACGCTCCCCGGGTGTGCACACACACCCCTGCAGAAAGACACTCCCCGGGTGTACACACACACGCCTGTAGATACAGACACTCCCTGGGTGTGCACACACATGCCTGTGGACACAGACACTCCCCAGGTGTGCACACACACCTCTGCAGACAGACACTCCCCGGGTGTGCACACACATGCCTGTGGACACACACACTCCCCGGGTGTGCACATGCACGCCTGTGGATACAGACACTCCCCAGGTGTGCACACACATGCGTGTGGATACAGACACTCCCCAGGTGTGCACACACATGCCTGTGGACACAGACACTCCCTGGGTGTGCACACACACCCTTGCAGACACAGACACTCCTCAGGTGTGCAAAAACAGATACCACCCTGCAGACACTCAAAAGGTGTGCACACACACCCCTGTAGACAAGGACATCCCCTAGATGTGCGCACACAGACACACGCCTGCAGTCACTCCCAAGGTCCACACACATACCCCTGAGGACATGGCCTCTCTCCAGGTGTGCACACACACGCCTGTGGACACAGACACTTCCCTGGAGCTGCAGGGGGACACCTCGGCCCCTCCTGCTGCGCCATCAGGGCAGGCGGGGCAAATGGCTCGTGACAACGGTGGCCCCATTCTTGTTCAAGTCAGACAAATGAGAGGCTGTCGACTGTACTCAAGCCCAGCACGCAATTATTTCTCTTTTGTTTTTAAACTACGTGGCCGTCAGCTGTCACTTCATGGTCTGAACTTCCTTAGAAAGCAGGTGTAGTTAATCTCAAAAATCACTGGATGGACACTTGTAATTTTCTGGCCCGACTGTGACACCTGCCTCCGGGTCTCCTGGATGCCCGCCGCCTGGAAGAGAGACAGCGCCCGTCTAGCAGCCAGAGGCTGGAGGTCTGAGCGGGAGTGGTGGCAGGTGCTCCGCCTGCCACGCCGTCAAGGCAGTAAGGGTCACCGTCAAGAGCTGGCGCGGCCTCCCCTCTAAGGCACTTCCTTCCTGAGACAGCCTGCTCATTAAGCGAGGTGTGTGCTGGGGAGCCTGTAAATCAGCAAAACGGGGAAAGGGCCCCGTATTCCCAGACAGGAAGCATGCCGAGAGGCTGCCACACCCCATTCTCATGGCAGCTGCACCACCCCTGCACAGCCTAGGTCACCACTGGGTAAAAATAAAAAAATCCAAGTCTGTCAGGGGAGCATTGAGGCCATTCTCAAAACAAAGCCTAGGGACCATGACCTGAGGGTCAGAAATATTCAGTTCAGTCGCTCGGTAGTGTCTGACTCTGCGACCCCATGGACCACAGCACACCAGGCCTCCCTGTCCATCACCAACTCCCAGAGTTTACTCAGACTCATGCCCATCGAGTCGGTGATGCCATTCAACCATCTCTTCTGCCGTCCCCTTCTCCTCCTGCCTTCAGTCTTTCCCAGCATCAGAGTCTTTTCAGAAACATTAAGACCAGTCAGAACTTAAAGGCAACTCTCCGCCCTCAACTGCAAGAGATTCTATGGAAATTATCTCATTCATTGCTCAGGACAAACCTGGAAGGAAGAGCCTGTATTAACCTTCCTTGAAAGAGGTGGAGACTAAAACTCCAGAAATTAAATGCAGTGCCGAATATCACACTACCAGTGAATCCTCAAAGAAAGACACACACTGAAAGGGTGAAGTGCACCCTGGGGTGGCAAATTTTCGACTGTGGGGCAAGCACACACCCTGACCACAAACCTCACCCGACCACGCCCTCACCCTGACCACACCCTCACCCTGACCACGCCTCACCCTGACCACACCCTCACCCTGACCACGCCTCACCCTGGCCATGCCCTCACCTGACCACGCCCTCACCCTGACCACGCCCTCACCCTGACCACGCCTCACCCTGCCCACACCCTCACCCTGACCACGCCCTCCCCCTGACCACGCCTCACCCTGGCCACGCCCTCACCCGACCCAGCCTCACCCTGACCATGCCCTCACCCTGACCACACCTCACCCTGACCACACCTCACCCTGACCACGCCCTCACCCTGACCACACCTCACCCTGACCACGCCTCACCCTGACCACACCTCACCCGACCCAGCCTCACTCGACCACGCCTCACCTGACCACACCCTCACCCAACTACACCCTCATCCTGACCACGCCTCGTCTTGATCACGCCCTTGCCTGACCACACCCCCACCTCCAAGGCTCCCCAACCCCGACCGCTGCACCCCAAGCAGGTGGAAAGGCTTCTGCTCCCGCAGTTCCTCGGGCCTTCTTTCCTAGTGTCCCCGCCTCTTCTGAGACAGACGGGATCCACCTCCCAACGGGCTGTCACTCCCGCCCACAGACGCCCATCTCGGGGGTGCTGCGTCCCAGGGCTGGCGGGCTTCTGCGGCTTCATTTCCCAACTGTGGACATGTCACGGCTTATTAAAAAATTCCCCAAAGGTCAGGAACTGAGTGATGGATCACAAAAAACGAAAACGAGTCAACCTTGAAACCAAGGTTTTTGCTGAGATGATACTGGAAACCAGTCAATAAAATGAGCCTTTCAGGGGTTCACCAATTGTCCTACAAAAATTATGATGTTTATCTTTTTAAATCATCTTCCAAGGTAGCTAACATTTTTGTTAACCCATAGGAATTCTCTCTAGTGCAGACGAGTGATGCTTCTGACGAGGACAGGGATGCAGGCGGAGGCCACCGTGATAATTCAGATTTCCAGCTCCAGGGTACGCACACCACCTTCCTTCCCTGCAGAAGTCTAACAAAGACTCCACTTCTCAGAGCAGGGGTGAGTGAGCCCACGATAACCTGTGGGCCAAACTGAACTCCCATGAGGGCCAAACACAGGCAGACTCACTTGAGTCTCTAACAGTCCTGAACGACTCAGTAAATTAGCCTTAAAAGACTGCTAACAACCACCAATTCTTCAGAGGTTAAAAAAAAAGGAAAAAAACTGCTGTTTTCCAACATCATTTTTTAACATCAAGATGAGACTGTGGGTCTCAACATAAATATATTCAAAATTTTAGTAAATATGTTCTCCATAGGACATTTGAATAAACATATTTTCCACAAATATAGTCTCCATAACAATTTTACTCTCCAGGGGGAAAAATCTGCCAAATGCTTAATACAAGTCTAAGTACAAAATGTCTTAGAGTCACTTTTATAAAAAGTGCATGGAAATCAAAAACATAAAAGGGAGTAATGTAAAAATGTAAAGCTTTTGTATGCATTCAGAGTTAAGTTGCTATCAACCTAAACAGGCCTGTAACTATAAGATGCTTTATGTAAGCCTCATGTTAACCACAGAGCTGAAGTCAACAGTAGCGCGATCTTAGAAAGCTTTCAGCCTTTCCCCATTGAGTGTGGTGCTAGCTGTGGGTCTGTGCTACGCAGCCCTTACTGTGTTGAGGATGTTCCCTCTACACCTGCTTTGTTAGGAGTTTGTATCACTGAAGGAAATTGAACTTTTTCTTCTTGAGGAGGTCACTCTCATCTGCTTCCATGACACAGTGCGATCAAGACACATCGTGTGTCCCAGACTGTGGAGCGTGTGTTGGGGAACACTGCCCCTCCCCAGCCTTCTCCTGACCAGAAAGGGTCACACGGGGCCTTTGTACATTTCTGCACTTGCCTGTGCCTCCTGACCCCGCGGGGGCCCGACCAGCATCGGAAGCTTAAAACCAACCCTGACGTGATCACGGGCCAGCACTTCCAGGGGAACACTTGCCATCTCAGGACACAGCTTTTCCAGTTTTCCTTTTCCCTCTGGCCTCATTATTCATTTGCAGAGTTACTACTATTTTGACAGCAAAGAAAATCTCATCTTTTCATATTTTCTCTCTCTTTCCTACTCCTTTGTATGTAGAAGTGGAATTTAAACTTCTTAACTTTGACAGATTTAGCCTCAGCCCATTTATAACACAGACACTTCACAAAAAATCAGTTGCAGAGGTGGGAGGGTGAGGGCCCACAGTGATCACCGTGGGCCCTCAGGGCACCACTGAAGATGAAAAGCTAAACCTCCCTGATGATTATGGAAATCCAACAGCAAAGCCGATGGCTGGGTAGATACACATATGGATATGGATGTAGGTGACACAGGTAGGCGTGTACACATGCAGGTGTGGGTGCAGATAGAGATGATACAGGTGTGCGTGCAGACATACAGGTGTGCGTGCAGACATACAGGTATGTGTGCACACAGATGTGCATGCAGACATACAGATGTGTTTGTAGACATACAGGTGTGCATGTAGACATACAGATGCATACAAACATACAGATGTGCATGTGGACATACAGGTGTGGTTGTAAACATACGTGTGTGTGCACAGGCAGGTGTGTGTGCAGTCATACAGGTGTGTGTGCACACAGATGTGCGTGCAGACATACAGGTGTGTGTGTAGACATACAGATGTGTACAAACATACAGATGTGCATGTGGACATACAGGTGTGGTTGTAAACATACGTGTGTGTGCACAGGCAGGTGTGCGTGCAGACATACAGGTGTGGGTGTAGATGCAGGCACAGGTATGAGTGGAGGTGCAGGTGAGGATGCAGACGTGTCGGCACAGACAGATCAGTGCTGTAGCTACACAGGTTAAGGTGATACAGACTAAGTGGCCGACACAGATGCGGGTGAGCAGACACCGTGTCAGCAGAGGCGCGCTGGAGACACACAGATTCAGGTGCACGTGTCTACTGCGGCCTCCTTTCTGCCACCATGTCAGCTCAGCGAGAAGACAACAGGGTTTCCACTTCGCCAGAACTTTCTAAGAGCTTCCTTCTCCTCATGCTTCCAGGCTGAGCTGCAGCGCTGCTGGCAGGAGTCAGCCTGGGGACCGTGCAGAGACAGAGGGTGAGGCCAGGCTCAGGCCCAGCTGGCGGGCCGGGCTGGGCTTCCTTCCCCTGCCCACCCACCCCAGTGACAGAGCTTTGCTGCAGCAGAAGGATCCAATGGGGGCCGGGGGCTCACGGTCAGAGACCGTAAGAACCCGATACCACCGTTCCTCCTGGCACCTTCTTGCAGCCAGATGTGGCCACGCTGGCCTGGCAGGGCTTGGGCCCAAGGGACACTGTCATAGCTGCACTCAGTGGCATTTTCTCACTTTCCCGAACACCACAGTTAGAGCCCAGGCAACGTGAAATATCCTCCAGTTCTTTCTAGAATTCCAGCCGACAGCAGCCTGCAAGGCCCAGCCCAGCTCTGGAACCCTCCGAACATGAGCCCGTGGCTCCTGGGCCACCGCAGAGCGAAGAGCCACCAACAAGGGGCCACTTCCTCTGCCTCCCAGGCCACCCAGCAGACACACAAGTGGACACAGACATGGGAACTGGCCGCACGCGTGATGATGGCAAGGGGTCTGGGCTCCTTTCCAGGCGTGATGTGGCGCCACGTGTGCTGGAAGAAAGACTCCTGCTATGTTAGAGATTCTTCATGGCACGCCTCTAAGACACCGTAGCTGGGATTTGTGTCGGAGCAGCAGGAGAGCGCGGACTGGGTGGGGTGCCCGGCCAGGCCTCTGGGCCTAGGTCAGCATCCTGCGCGTGCGCATTTCAACTCTGCACGAAGAAGAGGAACACAAACCTGCTCAAAACTCTCAAATCACCCTGGGAGAACCAGGGATGGCTACACTGCCCCTCACACATCTTGAATCCACCCAGTTTGTGACAAGTGTGAAAATGTAAATGGGGAGGATCAGATTCCTGCCTACCCATCAGGAAATGTACGAGTGAGGGCAAGGCAGGCAGTGAGGTCAGCTGTGTGGTCCCCATGAACCTCAGAGAGAACGCCAAGCTGCCCGCCACGCTCCTTCCCCTTTTGTGAAAAACCAAACATACAAAGTCCTTTTCTATTAAAAAAAAAAAAAAAAAGAATGGTGTTGGATTCTTGTCAGTTAATAGCTGATCCATTAAGGCTTAAGCTGAGACCTGGTGAAATCCCGCCCCAGAGAACCTCAAATCCCCACTAATCTGACAACAGAGGGGAGACTCCGTGTGGCTGTGAGCATCCCACTTGGGGCAGACCAAGTTACGGACATGGAGCTCTTGCCTGCGCCACAGGCCTTCCACCTGGCGCAAGAAGCCAAGGCAAGACACTGGCCTTTGACTTTCGCCAATGCTCAGAGCGGGCAAGTGCTCAGGCCTGGGGTGCAGCCACGGGATGGACTCGGGACGCAGAGAAGAGGCCCTCTGGCAGCGGCCCCCTCTCACACGAAACTCAGCGAGAGCAACCGGCGAGCCCGACGCGAGGGTCTCCCTGCGTCCAGGTGCCAGCTGCTCACGCTGGACGTCCTGTGATGCGGAGGACGCTCGGCCTAGAGGGTCCCACCCTGAAGCCACCGTCCTCTGTCCTCCACGGCTGGCGCAGACTCGGAGTCCTCCCACGGTCAGAATCCTCTCCAGCACTTTCACGACTCACACTTGTGCCCAGACAGGAGCAACCCCGCACCCATGCTGGGACCAGTCCTCCAGCATCAGGACACGCTGGCAGGAGGAAAAGCTCTCAGAGCAGCGGAGCGGCGGTCCCACCAGTGGCCGCGCACACACATGACACACGGACACACAGGGACACACACACACTACACACACGCACCCAAGTACACACACACGTATGTACCCACGCACACAGACACATGTACACACACACAGATACAGACACAGACATGGAAACATGCATATGACACAGACACACAGGGACACACACATCACACACACATGTATCCACATACACACATAAACACATACGAAATACAGACATGGAAACATGCACACAACATGCAGACACAGGGACACACACACACACACACACACACACAGCAGCAGTGTTTGCCATGACATGGAAAACCCCCAGCACAGGTCCCCTGGGGCAGCAGGAAGGGTCTGACTCAACACTGGAGCTGCGCCCTTGGCAGGACCACCGTCCAGGCCCCGTGTGTGTGTGTCGCATGTGATTCTGACACGCGCAGCAGGAGCTAACAGTTCTGAGCAAAGAAAGTGGAGGCAGAGAGAGCGCGGTCTCCATCTGGAGGTGACGAGGCTGGAATGGGCAGGCGGGTCTTCAGACAAGTCCTGGAGAGATGCCAGCCCGAGGATGCCTCCAAACCCAGGCGAGAACGGCACCTTCAGCTCTGCTTGGCTCTGACACGGGTTAGGTTTGCTGCTGCGGTGCAGCGAGAGCAAACACGCATGGAGGCAAGAGCACAGAGGCCACACGGGGCCAGGAGAGAGGGCCCAGCTCCAACACAGCCCCTTCCACGGGGTCGGCACAGAAGGAGGCTCGGCCCTGAGCCAATGCCCACCGTGGCGCATAATCAACTACGAGGTGGGACTGTGTGCACACCTGCATGCACACCTGCACGCACACCTGCACGCTGCGGTGCAGCGAGAGCAAACACGCATGGAGGCAAGAGCACAGAGGCCACACGGGGCCAGGAGAGAGGGCCCAGCTCCAACACAGCCCCTTCCACGGGGTCGGCACAGAAGGAGGCTCGGCCCTGAGCCAATGCCCACCGTGGCGCATAATCAACTACGAGGTGGGACTGTGTGCACACCTGCACGCACACCTGCACGCACACCTGCACACCCCTCAACACGCACCTGCATACACACCTGCATACCCCTCAACACGCACCAGTACACACACCTGCACACACACCTGTACACATCAGCACATGGACACACACCTGCACACCCCTCAACACGCACCTATACACACATCTGTACACACACGCCTGTGCACGCAGACAGACATGCTTCCCCTTGGACACACTGCCTCCGTTGTTTAAAGAAAGCACAGTTACAAACCACAGCATCCAGGTCAGACTCACAGCGACGGGGCTGAGGACGGGCCCAACCCCGCTGCTCAGGGAGCATGCGATGCTGCACCCTGTCCCGCATCAGGCTCCCATCAGAACTAAGGTAAGGAGAGGATATCAGTGCCCTGAGGCATGTCTTTCCCCTGAAGGGCGATGCATACCCTGGGATGCGGTCGGTGTAAAGCTTCTGGAGCTTCCTGGGTGTGGAGCCAGTGCTCTGCACAGCCCCCACCCTGCCCACTGCCCTGGGCACCCCACAGGCGCCCCTCACTCTGAGCTACAGCAGGGCGGGGGGATAGGGCCAGGGAGCCGCAGGGCTTTGTCCAGGCTGGTTAGTGGAGGACTGACTTCAAGCTCGGGGTCCCCACCCAGAACATGGGTCTGGGGGACAGGCTGACTGCCGACCGTTCTCCCGCACTGCAAGAGCGGGGCCACCTCCAGGTGAGCACAGAAAAGCGAGGGCATGTCCCTGGTCTACAGCGCCAGAACGTGCCCACGAGCGATGGAACCGCCCACTCACTCATTTTCCATCACGATGTAGCCATACTCCTCCTCAGGGGGCTGGACCTGCAGCCGCAGGCCTGGGCCGGGGCGCCCCTGTGCACCGGCCCCGAGGTGCAGGTCCCCCTGGGGAGCCATGCCTGGCCCGGGCCTCGCCTGCGGTGGCCTCTGCAGCAGCTCCTTGGAGTAGGTCTGGCTCCGCACGTTCTCCACACCCGCGTGCTCCTCCTCTGAAGACAGTGAGGCCTCGGCGTCATCCCCCTTCTTGCTCTCTGTCTTGATGGGCTCGGTGAGACGGGGGGCTGCAGGCAGGAACAGAGACCCAGGGCCCTGCAGCAGGTCCCCCAGTTGGATGCCCAGATGGTTCACCTGGCAGAAAGGAAACCAGCATGTGAATGTGCCCTGAGGAGCAGACAGACTGTCCGTTTTGGATGCTCAGGGCATGGGGTGCCAGTGTATGTGGGCCTGGGGGCCTCAGTGGGCAGAATTAGGGTCTGGCCGTGTCCATCTCGTCTAGAGACCCTGTGACTGGAATTAGGAACTGTGTCCCCAGACCCCACAGCTCCCTCCACGTTGTGTTTCTGATGGACATTTGGAACAGTCGGGTGTTTTCTTCCCCACGGGTGCTCAGGCGCCGGCTAGGATCTGCTAGCACACCCTGCGGGTAGATGCCCCCGACCGGCCTCCTTCCCACCCACAGAGCAGAGCGTCTGAAGCCACAGTGCTGCCCTCGCCCATGAACAGACTTCCTGCGTCCGTAAGACGACGACAGGCCAGCAGAGGCTCTTCAGCAGGAGGACAGGCCCCTCAGGGGGCAGGTGTTGCCCACGTCCAGCCTTTCCCAGACCCTCCTGACCAGCACTGCCATGGAAACTTGGGCATGATGGAAGCCCCCCACAACCCCCTGTTTACCAGGAGCTGCCCTGCTGGGGACCTGAGTTTTTAGTCACTTAATTTTAGTGGATTCGAGTCCACACAGCCCCGTGTGCCTGGCGGCTGCCACGTGGACAGCATAGGTCTGAAGGATCCAGAGGCTGCTGATGCCCATTAAAGGGACTCCAGTGACCGGCACACGCGGGGCGGCCTTGACGGCACAAGGCGGGTGTGCGGTGCTCTCGCGTGACGTGACCTCCCATCTCCCTGGGTGGGGAAGTTCTAAGGGATATTAACGTGCTGCCTGTATTGACCATTTTCCATCCTCCTACAATGGATATACATTAGCATCTAATCTGAAAACAGACAACAGTATATATTAAAATACATTCAATTTTGTGTGTACCCTTCTTGATTTCTCTCAATTTTGAGACTGTGAGGGGTTTTCTTTTTCCTGAGAGAGCTTTCGTATTTCCCCTATGCTCCTGAACCACGGACGGGAAGGCAGGCACCGCAGCTCGCGCCGCAGGGGCCTGAGCTCACGGCGGGCCTCACCTCCTGGGAGAGTCCCCCGTTGCTGTCCTGCAGTCTGCTCTCTGCGGAAGACACAGCACAAGGTCACCACATGCCAGGGCGGACGCCGGGGTCCTTCTGCGGCGTGAGGACCACCGCCCGATGCCCCGACAGCCCAGGGACGGTGTGCCCTCCGAAAGCTCCATGGCACAGGCGTGGCCGCTGAGGGGCTGCAACACCAGGTCCAGGGAGCCACGTTGCTCCTTCACGTCCGCTCAGAGTGGGGAGCGCCGCTGGGCCGGGCCGAGAGCGGTCACAGGAGGGACGTAGAGTGCGGGCCCCGCCGTGCGGCTTGAGGCGCCTTCAGCTGTGTTACTTCTCTGCGGGGGCCGTTTCTCCAAAGACACCACAGCACCGGTGTGTGGCTCCTCGGGCGGCCGGCCCCGAGAACCCCGGCCCAGCACAGGGACCGTCGCCCGAGACCACCGCCTCCAGACAGCGATGGGCATCCTCTCCTGCACCAGCCTGGGGTTTTCTTTTTCCTGAGAGAGCTTTCGTATTTCCCCTATGCTCCTGAACCACGGACGGGACGGCAGGCACCGCAGCTCGCGCCGCAGGGGCCCGAGCTCACGGCGGGCCTCACCTCCTGGGAGAGTCCCCCGTCGCTGTCCTGCAGTCTGCTCTCTGCGGAAGACACAGCACAAGGTCACCACATGCCGGGGCGGACGCCGGGGTCCTTCTGCGGCGTGAGGACCACCGCCCGACGCCCCGACAGCCCAGGGACGGTGTGCCCTCCGAAAGCTCCATGGCACAGGCATGGCCGCTGAGGGGCTGCAACACCAGGTCCAGGGAGCCACGTTGCTCCTTCACGTCCGCTCAGAGTGGGGAGCGCCGCTGGGCCGGGCCGAGAGCGGTCACAGGAGGGACGTAGAGTGCGGGCCCCGCCGTGCGGCTTGAGGCGCCTTCAGCTGTGTTACTTCTCTGCGGGGGCCGTTTCTCCAAAGACACCACAGCACCGGTGTGTGGCTCCTCGGGCGGCCGGCCCCGAGAACCCCGGCCCAGCACAGGGACCGTCGCCCGAGACCACCGCCTCCAGACAGCGATGGGCATCCTCTCCTGCACCAGCCGAGCCCACCCCCCACGAGAGGGGCCTGCGCCCTCTCCGGCTCCTCCTGGGGCCCACTGTGTGCAGGGCACCGCCCAGGGGTCAGGATCACTGCCTGACTCTGGGAACAGACCAGACAGGGAGACGAGCCTGCCCGGGTCAGTCCTCCACCCCAAGGCCCGAGCTGCTGTCTGTGTGTGTGAGTGAGCCTGAGTGTGGGAGTCTGTGTGTGCATGTGCGTGAGCTGCTGGGTGTTTGTGTGTCTGTGTGTGTGAGCTGGGGCTGAGGGAGGGAGTGTCTGTGTGTGCATGTATGTGAGTGTGTGACTGGGTGACTGTGTACATCTATGTGTGTATGTATCTATGCGTGTGAGTGTACCTGTGTATGAGTGTGTGATGTGGGTTGTGTGAGTGTGTGTATGCTGAGTGAGTATGAGTGTGTGACTGTATGTGGGTGAGTGTCTGTGTGTGTATATGGTGGGTGAGTGTCTGAGTGTGTGACTGTATGTGGGTGAGTTTGTGTGTGTGATGTGGGTTGTGTGAGTGTGTATATGGTGGGGGAGTGTCTGAGTGTCTTGTGGGTGAGTCTGTGTGTGTGACATGGGTTGTGTGAGTGTGTAAGAAGGACGTGTGTGCGCTGTGGTATGAAGGTCTCGCGTTCTCGCTGGAACCCCTCAGAGGTGGGTGTGAGCCTCGCACAGACCCTTTCACTTGACCACTGGAGTCTCTGACTCTAACTTTCACTCACAAACCCCACACAAAGCGCTTCCATCAGCCCTGCCCCTGCACGGAGGTGCCTCCCCTCCCTCGCCAGAGCACAGCCCACCCTCCAACACGCCTGCCCTGCAAGCTCAGCCTGTAAGGAGAGCGTCCAGAGGCAGGGTCACATGGGCCAAAGTCGTCACTGCAGACCCACCTCCAAGCAGCAAGCAGGCAGCGCCGTGGGCGAGCCTGTGGCCGTGTGCCCGGGCGCACGCAAGTGTGAGCTCACCTGGCACGCGGTCTCTGTGCAGGGCGGCCCCCATGCTGCCTGCCTCCGCTCTGCGTCCACCGCTCCTCCCGGCCGTGCCTGGTGCCCCGGCCACACCCCTGCTCGGCACTGCCCTCGCAAGGGCGCGGGCCACCCCGTCCACGTCCAGGGCACTTAGACCCTCCATGCTGGCTGGGTGCTTCCGCAGGTCCTTCAGCAGCGTCTCAACACGAGCTTCTAGACAGACACGCAAAAGAGAGACACACGGAAGCAAGGGCATCATTAGGAGGAGGGGGCGAGGCCGGCCGAGGGCAGGCGGGTGGATGGTGCACACAGCCATGAAGTGGGAGCAGGAACCCCCGAGCGGAAGCTCTGCGGGGTCAGAGCAGGGTGTCTGGAGCCTAGAGCTCCCTGGACAGGCCACCCACAGACTGATGGGGAACAAGGGCCAGTGAGTCTGTGGGCAGACTGCGAGAAGGACCAGGATTGGCAGGACAGAGAGAACTCTGGCCCATGGGCACAGCATTGGGTAGCAGAGGTGAGACAGGACCTGAGAGGGAGGGGCAGAGGAAGGGAAATCCACAGACCACCAGGACCAGCGACCAGCACCAACCCCACACACCCCCAGGACCAGCACCAACCCCACACACCCCCAGGACCAGCACCAACCCCACACACCCCCAGGACCAGCATCAACCCCACACACCCCCAGGACCAGCACCAACCCCACACACCCCCAGGACCAGCACTAACCTCACACACCCCCAGGACCAGCACCAACCCCACACACCCCCAGGACCAGTGACCAGCATCAAGTCCGAGGCTCGAGGCCCTCGGTCAGCTCCAGGAAGAGGAACAAAGAGCAGCACACGGCCAGGCTCCCCCAAGAAAACCAGGTGGATGAGACGCTGCACCACCCAGGGGCCAGGCCACGCCCCTGCCCTGGAGGCAGGACACACGTAACGGGACGCATACTTACACACGTGTAACTGTGCCACACATGACACGATGCACACGCACACACGTGTAACTGACACACGTGATGTGGTGCACACTTACACACGCGTAACTGTGCCACACATGATGTGATGCACACGCACACACGTGTAACTGACACACGTGATGTGGTGCACACTTACACACGGGCAACTGTGCCACACATGACATGATGCAATGCACACACATGTAACTGACACGTGATGGGATGCACACGTGCGCACACATGTGATGCACACGATGGGATGCACTTACACACATGTAACTGACACGTGTGATATGATGCACACACGCACGCATGTAACAGACACACGTGACATGATGCACACTTACACACTGGCCCATTTATACATGAGGGAGGCATTTGAACCACTGAAAGGGAAGGTGTCTAAATTCAGAAGTCTAGTTACCCAGCGAAAATATTCTTCAAACATCAGAGTGGAAGAAAGACATTCATTTTCGCATTATTGAAAAAGAGACTTAGGTCCCACCTCCTTGGGCCGCCGGCCCTTCTGATCACCCCAGCCCAGCAGCCGGGGCCACCCTCTGACCCAGAGCCCCGGCCTCACTCTTACCTGCCGGACCTGCGCCCCGAACCCTGCCTGCCTCACCCACCTCCTGCAAAACCACTGCAATGCCCTGCTGCAACTCCCTGCCTCCACCCTGCCAGCACCTGCCTCCAGGGAAGCCCTCTTTCCATCAGAACCCTCTCCCAAGCTGCTGGTCTCACCAGGCTGGGACAGTAATAAAACCCGCCTTTGAGACAGCTCCTCCTGCAGGGAAGTGAGCTGGGTGCCTTCCTGGTGCTGCTGGCCCAGAGGCCATACCCCAGAGCCCGGGAGGCCCTGCCCTGCACCCTCCCCGACAGCCCTACCTGCAGCCCCACAGACGCCCCCGAACGTTCAGGGACCAAACACTTGCTCAGAAATAACTTCCAGCGGTGAACTCGGGAAAACAGTTCCCATTTCCTCACAAGCACAAACACTGTGAAATACAGGAAGGCGTGCCTGACACAGCGGCGTGGGGGCTCCAGGCGTGCACTGCCCCACCCCGCGTGCACAGCACGGCCAGGTCCCCGTTCTCCTGGACTGATGAAGGGCTGTGCTGTTCACAGATGGAGAAGCGGAGGCACAGTGAGAAGCGGGAAGGGCAGCGCTCCGCGGGTTCTTGAGCCTCTTACATCACAGACACGCCTCCCTCACTGTCTGGTCACAGCCAGGGTGAAGACGGAGGAGACACGTGCCTGGGTCAGAGGACAGGCCCTTCAGGTGCCATCCCCCAGGGGCCAGAGCGCACCGGACCCACCACGGCATCCTGGACACTGACCCCGGCGGGAGATGGATCAGTCCACGAACGAGAGGTCTCGACAAGTATTGGATCCAGCGTGTGTTTCTGCTGGCCGCAACCTTAGCCAGGGAAGGCGGCCCAGGACGGTGCTCTACTGCTGAGCCCCGGGGCTCACCGGGGATCTGCTCCGGCTCTCCACTGGGCCCCCCGAGGCACAGGGTGGTGTCCATCCTCCTAGTGAGGGTACAAAAGGCGGACCCCCACCCCAACTGTGCCCCGCGAGGACGTCTCATGACCCAGCTAAGCCCCCGAACCGTGCTGATGGCTGGCCCCAAGGCCTCTAGAACAGTCTCATCTCAGGCCTTTCCCTCCAGCCCCTCCCGCCCTCAGCAGTCCCCAA
This sequence comes from Madoqua kirkii, assembly GCA_006408675.1. Classification (NCBI taxonomy): domain Eukaryota; kingdom Metazoa; phylum Chordata; class Mammalia; order Artiodactyla; family Bovidae; genus Madoqua; species Madoqua kirkii. The sequence goes on along the minus strand of SJYC01051321.1, from coordinate 4,380 downwards.
CCTGTCTGGCACCAGGGCCAGTTTCATGCAGACAGATTTTCCTCGGTCGGGACGGGGGCGTGGCTGAGGAGGTGATGAGTGACAGGGGGCAGTGGGGAGCCGCAGATGGGGCTGGGCCCGCTGCCCGCCGCTCCCCTCCTGCTGGGTGCCCGGCTCTTGACGGACTGTGGGCCAGCGCCTGTCCACGGCCTGGGAACCCCTGCCCCACCTCCAGACCTGGAGCACGGCTGGGTGGGGTGACCCTGCTGGAATCATAATGAGAACGGAGCATGCGAGCGTCAGGGTGACAGCTCCGACTGCAGCGAGCTGGCCGTGGACGAAGCTGCAGCCGAGGCGTCGCACTCGTGCGGGCACGGCCTTCCCCTCCTGCTGGGTGCCCGGCTCTTGACGGACTGTGGGCCAGCGCCTGTCCACGGCCTGGGAACCCCTGCCCCACCTCCAGACCTGGAGCACGGCTGGGTGGGGTGACCCTGCTGGAATCATAATGAGAACGGAGCATGCGAGCGTCAGGGTGACAGCTCCGACTGCAGCGAGCTGGCCGTGGACGAAGCTGCAGCCGAGGCGTCGCACTCGCGCGGGCACGGCCGGCTGGCGGGTGGCAGTGCCCACGTCCCCTGCCTCCCTGGTGACTGTCGCCACGGAGGCGGCCGGGGTCTGCCAGCTCCCCGTGCAGCAGACCCTCCATCCTTTCTGCCCTCACACATCCCTTCACCGGGCTCTCAGGCAGCCAGAGGCCAGGCCACAAGGGAGGCTTGTGACCGCGAGACCCAGGCCGCCCAGGGGCTCAGCCTAGACTGCGGTGCTCAGGAGCGGGCACCTCCCCGCCTCCCCTCATCTCCTTCCCTCCTCGAATGCCTGTGTGCATTTTCTCTGCCCAGCGATCTGTCAGGAAGCAGGAGCAAAGCAGTCAGCAAAGCCCCCGCTTCCACAGAGCGCTCACCCCTCGTGGAAGAGAGAAGGCAGACAGACGCCAGCACGCCTGCCCAGCAGCGCTGCGCTGTGCCAGCCTGGCCGCGCAGTCCTGCCCGGCTCTGCAGCCCCAGGGCCTGCAGCGCACCAGGATCCACCGTCCATGGGAGTCTCCAGGCAAGGGGACTGGAGTGGGGTGCTGTGCCCTCCTCCAGGGGATCTTCCCGACCCAGGGATCCAGCCCAGGTCTCCCACACTGCAGGTGGGTTTCTTTACCGTCTGAGCCACCAGGGAAGGCCCTCGTGCTGATGGGGCTGTGGAAATGATAACTCAGAGTTGGAGGCCGGGGCAGTGGGAAGGGCAGATGGTCTGACAGGACTGTCAGAGCAAAGCTCACAGAGGCCCGGGGAGGGGGTCTTGAGCACAGGGACCACCTGGAAGACACACTCTGAGGGCAGAGGAGATGAGTGCAAAGCCCTGAGCAGTGGGACTGGAAGGACAGAGGATGGCCAGAGGGTGACCCAGAGCAGCAGAGCGGCGGCACGGGGTGGGGGGCTCACACACTCTCAGACCGACAAGCCCTCGGGATTCTGCTGAGTGGGACGAGAAGCCCCTGCTGGGTTTGAGCAGTGAGCCGTCAACCGATTCACAACGTCACGAGGCCTGCAGGCTTGAGAGAGGGCAGAGCAGGGCAGACCCACGGGGCTTCTACAGGAACCTGGCAGGATGGCGTGGGGCAGGTGGAGCTGCGTGGGGGGTCCACGCGGGCTTCTACGGCAGGGCTGGGCACGCCGGATGTGGGCGTAGGGGTCGGCGCTGAGCCCAGTAGACAGTGACCAATGGCGAGGCTGGAGCTTATGAGGTCAGCTCCCAAAGTCTGGGAACCTGGGGCCCTCAGCCCTGCAAAGCATCCCACTGGGTGGTGGTGTGTTTTATGCAATCCATGCAGGGCAAGTGAGACCACAATCCTAGAAGACCTACCACAGACGAGGGCCATGATCACGTGAGGCTACAGAGTGCTCTGCAGAGGCCCGGCCAGTCCCGGGCCTGCCTGTGTAGGCGAGGCTGGGGCTCCCACTGGAAGGGGCTACGGGAAAATGAATCAAGCGCGCAGACTGTCGACCATATCCAGCAAGCAGAGCAGAGGGGGCAGCTGTGCCCTCCTCCAGCGACCTGTCCTGATGTCTGATAGCTCGGGAAACCCTCCCTAAGGCCACCACAGTCTTCCCTGTGATGTCCCTCAGCTCTTGTCCCCTTATCTGGAGGGAAGCGCAGCATGAGAAAGCTCATGCTCATTGAGTTAAAGACCAGTGAACAGGAGGGACCTTCCAGAGGCCTCTGTGATACAGTAAGAAACAGTCGCCTTCAAAGTGGAATGATAACATAAACCGCTAACACTGTCTCTTCCCACGCAAAAGGGAGACTTTTCAGATCACGAGTGAAAGGTAAGCAGGAACCTTTAGGGGTGCAGCGAGAGACGTGGAGCGGCTGGCCACCTTGGAGGAGAGTGGGCACCGCGAGTCAGGGATCACCCACCACGGAGGTGCCGCCACCCACGCAGAGTCAGCACAGAGGTGCCGGCCTCTGAAGATGAGCGGGGCGAGGAGGCCCTCTCTAAAGAGCGCAGCCGGCCCCGTGGCCCAAGGAGGAACCGCAGCCCAGTCAAACGCCGCACGCGTCGAAGCGGAACTCTGTTCTGTCAGCCGCACTGTGCAGTTCCGAGATCCGGCGGCTTATGATGACATTTTAAGTAGCTTTCAGTGTGCCAAGTGGGCTCTAGCAGAGCAATTACGTGAAATGTCAGGACATCAGACACGGGGGCCCTGGAGCAGGAGGCCAGCTCCCTGCACAGCTGCCACGGCCCGACCCCCGGGAAGCAACGTCTGGATAGGGCCCCCGACACACGCCGCAGCTCCAGAGAAGACGCAGCGGCGAGCAGCCAGCCTCGCCAGAAAGCCACTGCCACAGAGGGTGCGACTTGGGCGGGCAGATCCTGTCAGCAAGTGTTCACGAGAGTGCACACTCAGGCAGGTCCACACACACATGCCATCACCACCACCATCACCAGGACCATCACCATCAGCTTCACCACCACCACCTTCATCACCATCACCATCAGCTTCATCACCGCCACCAGGACCATCACCATCTGCTCCATCACCACCACGAGGACCATCAGCTTCATCACCTTCATCACCATCACCATCAGCTTCATCACCACCACCAGGACCATCACCATCTGCTCCATCACCACCACCAATCACCAATCACCATCACCATCACCATCAGCTCCATCAGCATCACCACCATCACCATGACCATCATCACCACCACCACCATCACCAGGACCATCACCATCTGCTCCATCACCGCCATCATTACCATCACCAGGACCATCAGCTTCATCACCATCACCACCATCACCATCATCACCACCATCACTATCACCATGATGATCACCATGATCGCCTTCATCACATCACCACCACCTTCATCACCATCACCACCACCATTACCATGACCATCACCTTCATCACCACCATCACCTTCATCACCACCATCCACATCACCACCACCATTATTACCGTAAAGACTATCACCCTCCTAATCACCATCACTACCACCACCATCATCAGGAGGAATTTCCTGGGTTCCTTCTGTTTAGAAAGTATACAATTCCTATAATTGCTAGAGTCCATCTCCGGTATTTTGCAAAGGGTTTAGACAAATTTTGCAAGAGATTATTTCTTTATCCTGACCTCACCTAGGCCTCCACCCAGGAGATTTGGGTATAATTGTCACACGTTGGCTTCCTGTCTATTTTCATTGAAAGCAGCACAAGTAAATTGTGTTTTCCTCCCAACCTGGGGCCTGTGGTGTTCCAGCCAGGTGGCACGCAACACTCAGGCTGGATGAAAAGCCTGCAGCTGGGATAGAGCGCCCAGGACCCACGCAGGCCACGGTGTTCATACTCACAGACTGCAGGCACCAATCCCTCTCTATTACACGTAATATTGAGTCACAGCACAAAAAGTCAAATCAGCTTCAGCCTTGCTCAAGTGATTCACTTGGTAGTGAGGCTGGAAGTCTAAGTGTTGCTAAGGGATGGTTCGTTTAGATTCACATGAGGCTGAACCCTCAGGGGAGCATCCTAGACACGTGCTGGGAGACAAATGCAGCCTGGAGCAGGAAACGCCTCAGGAAGGGCAGCCCGGGACCAGCCCCGGGAACCTGTCTGTCAGCTCAGTGGGCTGAGCCCACAAGGTGCCTGGGTCCCACTCACAGGATCCGCTCTGGGTGTGAGAGCTGTGAGTCCTCTCCGAGCGAAGCTGGATGGCAGGCGGCCAGGCCTGCAGCTCCACACTGCGGTTCCGCAGCTGAGAGCCGTGTTGTTTGGACCAGAGCCGCTGCGCGCACCTCAGCTTGTACAGACAAAGAGCGGACGGGCCGTTTCCATCACCTAAGGGGGCC